>MQRK01219915.1:0-15386 GCA_001938485.1 Girardia tigrina
ACTTCTATGTTCAATTGTAATCGGAACAATAGAAGATGAGTTTTTTTTAATTTACAAAAGGAAACAGAATGAAAAAATAATATTGACATTTGATAAAACGCGGTCACTACAATATCAATAATGAGAAAACAATTTCTAACAGAAATGGATTCATCTATTCAGAATCTTCAAAATTTTGCCAAATTTAACGTTAGAAAGTTAAAGTATTATAGAAATATAAAAAGAAATGTAATGGAATATAAAAACGATAATAAATTTTGGGACAACCTGGTTAACAAAGTTAATGTTCCACAATATCTTTTTGAAACACATTTAAAATGTTATCATAAAGTCTTTATTGATAATTATAATTATCATATTCTGTTGTATCATTCCTGATTTCATTCAATGATCTCCCAAATTCATTCCCATTTTACAAATTTATCAAAAATATTGAGGACTTCATTGGTATTGTATCATTGATTCTATTCGTTTTCACATTAACCTGTATATTTAATATAGCAACGTGTACTTTATTATCCCTTGATCCCAGGCCTGCGAACATCTGCTGTAGTGTCAAATAAAAAGCTCTAATCTTATGTCTGAAACACGCAATTATAATGTGGAAGGGCAATTATCATTAAACAATAATATTTTCTCTCCTCTTCAAACGATTGCTGATCCCATTCTGCCTGGTATTCCTTGAATAGTTCTCCTATACCGTATTTCGTATCAGAATGATCAAATCATGTTATACATTCATAGCTTTCAACACTGGCCATCTGCAGAATTTCTGAATAACTAACATATTTTCCATTCCTTAACGTCATGGCAACTAACAATAAAAATTACTCTTCATTTTTATATAAATTTATACCATTTACTCTTCCTGCTACTTGTTTTTGCCGGATTATTCTGGTAATAACTTCATTTTTATACGTTACCTTTGTGCCAATCATTTTTGGGTATAGAAATATCGAAATAATAATATTAATAATTATAATTTATAATTATAATATATAATAATAATATTAATAATAATAAAGCTAATACTAATGAGTTTAAAACAAATCAATTTTAACAAAATCAGTATCATTTTGCGCCTATAATTTTAGATCACTCTGGAAATTCGAATACCTTAGGTAAAATGTAAACATTTTTGAACGATGTTAAAGTGTTTGACATCATCCGGGTTATTATTATTATTAATTTTTGTTTATGAAGTTTCATTTCAATATGATCTAATTTTAGCAATAAATAATTACGTTTACAAATAATAATGCATAAATGTTTTGGATATTGTGAATTTATATAAAATTTTAGAAATCAACGCCATCTAAAATTATAAAATATTATAGATCAAAGAAACTTCCTTCTATCAACAAACCTATTGTCCTCATAAGCTCAATTCCGTGTTAGATGTGGTGAGCGCATCACTCGGTTGAAGACAAGAGTCCATCACACACTTATTCAAGTGACATTTAACACCCCAAATTACAACGACGAATTATGCACTAATATCACTATTCAAATTGCTTTATTTATTTTCTATATTCCGAAGATTTAAAAAACTTTTGAATTTTTTTGATGAATAATTCCAAATGACTTTTATTTCCGATAAAAATTTTTATTTCAAAGTCTGTCTTATTAACAAATTTCCTCCACGATTTTAAGTTCCTAACACTGCAAATTTTATTGCTCCCTAATCCAATACGCATCACAAGAGTTGTTTGGATTTTTTGATGATTTTAGGTAACAATTCATAGATTTCAAGAAATAGGAACATACAGTCTACTCAGTCTAATCCGAACACCAATAATGCACAAAAAACGTTCATTAGCCGGAAATAAGAATATTTCGAGTAACTATTGAAAATTGACCTAATAGACCTAACAAAAGTCGCTCCCATAATAAAAGAAGCATGTTTAGTGCCTAAATTTTTATTTTTATGCATGTTTATTAAAAATAAAAAAATTGACTTTATTGCCTTGAAAAATACTTTAAAAATTTCTACTTAAAGGACGCAAAATATAGTACGTAATTATGCACTGTTCAGTATAGACGAATAAAAGTACAAGGTATCCAATGTGCCCGTTCTCATAAAGTCGTTCGGTTTTCCCAGTTTTTCGGTTTAGCCAGAGAAAATTATATAAGAAAACATAGGGGTATTTTCCGTGTTCGGTTTGACCGGATTAGACTGTATATTTTTTCGAAATTCATCCGAAACTTATTTAATAATATCAAGGTTAAAATTATTATTTTTAAGCTATTATTTTTCTAAGAAACAGAGAAAAAAGTGAGAAAAAGGTATTTAATGTCTTACGAATATTTATATTTGCTAATCTCTTAACAATAACTTATTTTTTACTTATATATTATATTTTATTTTAGAGAGCAAATCGAATTGCCTATCTTCTACTTAATAAACTTGGACATCGTGGAGAGCATAGTCTCAAACCAAGGGATAGAGTGGCTCTAGTTTTTGCTAATAACGATCCAATCAATTTTATATGCGCTTTTTATGGCTGCATAATGGCAAGTGTTGTACCTCTGACAATTGAAGTACCATTAATGCGACGAGATGCTAGTTGTCAGAGTATGGGATTCTTGTTAAATAGTCAAGAGATACGGATCGTTCTCACTAGTGAAATGTGTTTCAAATCTTTACCTAGAACTGCAAATGGTGAAATTGAATCATTTGCCGGCTGGCCAAAAGTTCAGTGGATCAATATTGATCATCATGCAGCTAGTAAACCAGGCCGAGATTGGCAGCCCCCTGAAAGATTAGCAGATGATGAATGCTTGTATATTGAATACTCATATGCAGCGAAAGATGGTAGTGTGAGAGGCGTGACTGTAAGCAGACGTGCAGCTTTAGAACATTGTCGGACACTGGCGACTGTATGTCGTTATGCCGAAGGGGAAACTCTTATATGCGTCAGTGAACTTAAACGTGAAACTGGTCTGTGGCATGCTGTTCTTACTGCGATTTATATGGGATTGCATGTCGTGTTTATCCCATATGCCGTTCTTAAAGTTGATCCAGCTGTATGGTTAAAACAAATTACCAGACACAAAGCAGCGGCTGCTGTTGTGAAGTCACGAGATATGCATTGGGCCTTATTAGCAGAGAAGGAACATAATTCGATTAATCTGTCTTGTTTAAGAATACTTCTCGTATCTGATGGAAGCAATCCTTGGTCTCTGAATACCTGTGATAACTTTATTTCGGCTTTTCGTCAGAAAGGTTTACGTCCTACTGCTCTATGTCCATGTGCGGGTAGTAGTGAAACAATGACTTTAAGTCTCAGACGGCCTATTTCTGGCTATGGTACCGAGGACACTTTAGATGTACCTGGTGGAATAGGGGAGTCTATGGATACTGGGTGTGCATCACCAGGTGGCAGAGGAGTACTGTCTATGCATAGTTTGAGTTACGGACTGGTCAGAGTCGATTCAGAAAATTCACTAACCAGCTTGACACTACAAGATTGTGGTCAGATTTTACCTGGAGGTAAGAAATTTTAAATTTATTGATGGTTTTCATGTTCCGTAATTCATTTTCAAAAAATGAAAATTTATCGGACACAATTTTAATAATTTTATTTTTAACTTTGTTCTTAAATGCGTTTGATCACAATTATTTGGAATGCTTGCTTTATATTTTCCTTCAGTTTTCACAAATCTAATTTTTATGAGTGTCATTAGGTGACATAAGAAGTAGGGAATTCAATCCCGGTCGTTTTTACAATCCCAGGATCTCGAAACAATTTTTCCTCCAATCCCGGATTATTGGGATTGATATATAAAATTCTTTATATAAAATTTATAATAAGAAAATTATATATGAGTTTACTAAGAGTATCATCACAAAGTCTGGAGCGAAGCTTTGTCATAAAAATACCACTGGCAGAGAAAGCTCACTCTGCATCAATAGTTGTAGGTGGAATGGTCATTAAGGCTTTATATAGAGATTGTAATATTTTCCCACGCTGACCAGTCGATTGATTAAAAGCCATTTCTCTTTTGATAGTTACTTCCACATTGTCATCAGCTGGAGAATTCGATAAATGATGACATATTTTCAGCACACCCGTCAACCTTTCAGCTAGTGCTTTGGAGGTACTTTATCAATGTGGTTAGAGTTTCTGTGATTTGTGTGAGATCAGTATTGTTTGAATTTTGTAATTCCTGTCGAGACAAGACATTAATCGTTGATGTCAGGACACTTTCTCGGTCTGAAATTCTTTTTTTCAATGCATTAACTAGGGCGATCGCCATGTTATTCTTTTGCTTTTGGAGCTCCTCAATAGAAATTTGCTTAGTTAAAATCGCTCTCCTTCCAAACGTCTTCTGTTTATATCCATTTTGAGAGAGTCTTCAATAATAGTGGCGAAATTCATTGCTCTTCGACGAATAGTATCAGCTGACTTTGGAAGGTCAATTTGGCAAGCTGACAATGCGATGCGAAGATCTTTGGAGGTAATAAATGTATTTAAAAAAATAAAAGCAATTGTATTTTAAAGAATAAAAATTGTATTTCATTTTGAAATTATCATTCACTATTACACTGTAGAAAACGTAAAAATTCAATGGTAAGAGATATTTTACAGTTTAAAATGTTTTTTTTTTGAAAACTCCTAAACACAAAAAAGTATATAAATGTTAAAAAAAACAAAGAAAAAGAAATTCATAACTGAATCCCGGGATTGAATTCCCTAATACGTTGCCACTCTATTGGACCCCTTCTTCCATTTAGTCAATTTATAACTTGATCGACAAAATGGGGTGGAGCATCATCTTACAAGGGATACATTTTGTCCGGATTCTTTATTAATACGTTTTGATATATCTGTAACATTTGAAGATAATTCGATGTATTAACAGTTCCATAAAAAATCTAATAGACTATAAACAAACTTAACAAATATGGATCATTATTTACATTGTCATTAGTTAATTATTTTATTTTTATGGATCACTTAAGACAAACATATAATTTTGTACTTCACTGTATCTTATGCTTGTATTTTGTAAAAGAAAACTCATCACAACTACATCGACAGTTAAATTAGATCATTAAACAATATTTACACTGGATCCTTATTGATTTCATCAAAATTAGAATTGCAAAAAGAATAAGTAACTTCTTAACCCTTTCAGGTCAAGATATTTATTTTTCTTTTGAAACGAGGAGATTGGTTTTGGGGGGTAACAACTAGTGACAACTTGAGTCCTTGGTGCACGAAATGGTCATTTTCAATACTATAATGTACACATAAAACCATTTTCAATGCGTACTTATTTATTTTTAAATAATGTCATTTAAAGGTAATTTATGTACTCAATTAGACACAATGCGTTTGGAAGAGGAATAACAATAAAAAATGTAGAATTAGTTTTTTTCAGTTTTGTTAGTAAGTTCGGCGTCCTATGGAGATTTGAAAAAGTGTTTCTTGTACATTTCAAAAACAAAGGTACCCAGTTTATCCGGTCCCAGAGAATCAAACGCAGATCCTTTCTTTAATCGCAAATTATATTCATATATATTATTTAAGAACCTGCCTTTCTCGACAATAAAGGACTCCTTTCCTTTACCGCAGATCACAATCTATATTGGATACAACTATTCTTATACGCCAGCACGTTTAAGTGGGATACTTTTTATCATAATAATGCCAGAAGTGCTATTTTGTATTCTTAAGATTGATACATCAAACTAGAGTACTATTATAATTGAAACATTTTAGCAGTCCATTTTCCATATTTCGTTAAGGTAAATGGGGCAGAAACATAAATTTACTTATTTATTAATGAAGTAGAATGAGTAATTGAAACATACTATTTTAATAATCAGTAAGTGAACTTTAAAGGAGATTGTATATGCTAATCTTTGCATTAATCACAACGACCAATAAACAATAGATGTACACAATGGCCACAATCTTCATCAATCATTGAAGGTTCAACCTTCAATAACTTCGTCTTGAATCTTTTCATTATTCATAACAATAGTTTATAATGTAACAATGGTTGATGCCGCAATAGAATAGAATGAAAACGATGATTATATTTACCATTAAAGTTAAATAATTAATAATTTCATTAAACTATAATCTCTGTAATGCTTGAGTATTCTCGATAATAAATGAACGGAAATTTGAATATCAATTTAAACATTCTGTAATTTCATTTTTTCAATTTTTTCAATATTAATTACTGTTGCAATGAATTAAATTCACGTAGAAATATACAATGGACGTAATAGTATTATTAGTAATAGTTATTGAAAGTCATTCAAAGTAATTCCGATGTGCACCTGTTTGAATCAACAACCGTGATTAATACTTTGAACTTCCAGCGACTATATTTAAATATGGATGTTTAGTTTAATATTACGAATTCGCAGAACAAATGCCTTTTAGAATTACCTTTCTATTTAATATTTGTATAAAACACTAATGGATCTTCTTTAAATACTTATTGAATATTTTCTATCTTTCTAGGCAAGGCTGTAGTTATCAAACCAAACGGACCACCGAATCTGTGTCATACTGATGAAGTAGGAGAAGTTTGCCTTCAAGCCTCGTATACCGGATCGGGTTATTGGGGTCTTCAAGGTCAAACAAATGCCTATTTCAAGGTTCAACCCCTTGATTCAGCTGGTAATGCAGTAGATCCTCAAGGGATGGGGTACGTTCGTTCCGGGCTTTTAGGATTTTTAGGTCCAGCTAAATCGGTATGTCTAACATTTTCTTTCTCTTACAATTCTTCATCTTTAAATTTAAAAAATTAAAATTTTATTATTAAAAATAATCTCCGATTTCTTGACAAAGAAATATCTCTTTGGATTTTCATTTTATAAATAAAATATTTCATATGCTCGTTAATCTTGGAAGAATAACATCATCAATTGTAGAGCTGTTTTATTAATTTAAATTGAACATCACTTTAAGAATATAATACAGTTATTTTGTTAACTATTCTGGCCAGGCCAGGCAAGCATACCTGCTACATGTACCATGTAAACCTGTACTACCTGTCCCATGGTCGGATGGTTATTGACTAAACTGGCTTCCTCACCCAGAGTAACCTGGGTGAAGCGGGTGTGTGTACACTAGGGTGGTCCTTAAAAATCAAAATTGAAAAAGTCAAGTTCCTACCTTCCCATTTGATTCTCTGTATGGAGAAAAAAATTGGAAATATTTTTAATAAAAACAAACCACATTTAGACTCTACTTAAGACATGTTAAATTTAGCATATACGAACCAATATTGATGCATGACATTTTAACATGTAATTATTGTTATTTTCTGAATACAATACAAATACATTGATAATTTCTGAATACAATACAAAAATATTATAATTGTTCTGTTAAAAGTGTGCTCACTGATAAGTTTTTGTGTTATTGACAATGGTTGGCGATAAACTTCTACCAGCGCTATGACCTAGACTGTATTATATTTTATATTAAAACTGTACTATATTTTATACATCGATATTATACTTGAAGTTATTTTTACTATTAAAATTCACCCTATTGCGAGCAATTCACCAGGGAGCAATAATTTCGCAGCGCAATTTTATCAGGAGAAATTATTCTAGGAGCAAATGTGTGGCAATCAAGTTTTGGAGAGCAAATTTTATGTAAATCTCTAAATAGTATATAGACAATAGGAACACTTCAAGAGAGTCATGTTTCTTCTTTTGGGGAATCGTTTTGTTGCCTGAAAGATTGTCGAAGGTTGTGGTCTGTATCGGTTCATATTTTGAATGCATTTTCTTATATTTTGTTTATAAACATTTACACCTTCTTTTCTCAAACAAGGATGGGGTCATTTGTATACCAAATAATGTACTCATTTTTAATGATGTTATTCCATTTCAAGTAATTGAGGTTTGATTATTTTATTAAAGAAATTTCTTGAAATTTAATAAACTGATTCGCTATAAATGTTTGGTCTCGTTTATATTTATTTATTTATTTCTATAATTATCTATTCAAATTTGATTTAATGTGTTCTCACTACCTTTATACAATTTTTCACTAATTATTAAAGTCAAATAAAACATTACACGTTTATTTATTTTGATAATTCTCTATCATTAATTTTTCTTTCGGAACAAAACAATATGATTAAATTTTTAGGGTGGTCTGCTATTTATTTGTGGATCAGTCCAGGGTCTCATGACAGTTAGCGGCCGACGACATAATGCAGATGATATTATCGCAACGGTATTGGCGGTTGAACCAATGAAGATTGTATTCCGCGGCCGAATCGCTGTATTTTCGATTCCCTTACTTCGGGATGAGCGGATTGTGATTGTAGCGGAATTAAGACACGGGTTTAGTGAAGAAGCTGCTTTCAAATGGATGTCCCGTGTGATCCAAGCTGTCGATTCTATCCACCAAGCAGCTGTTTATTGCATTGTTCTTGTACCTCATAACTACTTGCCTAAAACTCCTCTGGGAGGAATACATGTTTATGACACTAAACGCAGATTTTTAGAAGGTCGCTTGTCTGCATGTAATGTGCTTCTCTGTCCTCATGGAGCTATCACAAATCTACCGAAGCCTAGAGATATGCCATCGGGTCAAGTAGGACCCTCTGCAATGATGGTAGGTCACTTGGTGCAAGGTAATCGTTTGGCTTGGGCTCAAGGCAGAGATATCTCGGTGGAGATAGAAAATAAGGTTATAAATGCAATTTTTTTTAAAAAAATTGTTAAATTTCAATGAGATTTTAAAATTTTTTAATAAAAATTTGTTCAGACAATTTCTCAAATTCTAATTGATCGAGCCATAAACACTCCTCAAAGTCGACTGTTTTGCCAGTTGAATACCCGTATGCAGGAAGTTACCAGTTTCACCTTCAGTCAACTTCAACGGCGAGCGGAGCGAATTGCTTGTCATTTGTTTGAAAAACGAAAAATACCACCAAAGACGCCAATCGCCATTCTATATCCTCCAGGTATCGATCTGGTTTGTGCTGTGTACGCCTGCATGTTATGCGGTTGTATCCCTGTCACCATTAAACCACCTACTGTTTCTTCTGGAGTGGTTACCACCGGTAACCAAAATTCAACTCTCGCTTTCAATACCTCTCAGTCTATTGCTTCTTCTTCCACGTCTGTTGATGCCGCAGTTTCGTCTCTCGAAGCTGCCCGGCAAATAATGAATGCCTGTAACTGTTCTATTGTTTTAACTTGTGCTGCCGTAATAAAGGTGATTAAAACTCAAAAAATATCTCTAACCGATGGACAGAACATAATCGATACCGATGATTTACCAAAGAAACGATTGCTCTCTCACGACTTCTATCATCCGAAATCTCTTGAAGAAGTTGCATACATTGATTTCAGTTGGTCGCCTCAAGGAGTTCCAGTTGGAATTCGTCAGACACATTCAGCATTACTTCACATATGTCAGGCACAAAAACTGCAATGCGAATTTTATCCTTCGAGAGAAGTTGTATTATCTCTAGATCCATATTCGGGACTTGGATTTACTCTTTGGTGCCTATCAGGAGTTTATTGCGGCCACTTAAGTTATTTAGTTTCGCCACAACTCTTGGAAATTCAGCCTGATCTCTGGTTAACAGCTTGTAGCTCAAAACAAGGTTTGTTGAATCTCTAAAATTAATAATTATTATTGGTCTCTTAATACAGTTCGAGACACATTTTGCTCTTATTCTGCCATTGAATTGTCCACGAAATGTCTGGCGAACAGTATACCTGCTCTAAAGGTTCGTTTGGGTGTATTTGTATCATTTGTTTACATCAATTGTCTACATGCATTCTTATATCTGACGTATCTTTATCGATTTATGCGATTATAAACTTATATAAATTAAAAAAATATATAAATTAATATTTTTACAATATTTATTGTTTAATTCCTTTAAGAAACGTCGGCATGTATTACAGGGCTATCCAGAAATATATTTTAAAATACAAATATAATCCTGGTTTTCCCTACAAAAAAGATAACATGTCAAAAAATAGAAAAATTAATAAAAAGTTGTAGTGCAACAATCGGCCGTTACAATCATCAGATACTTTAAGAACATACCGAAGAAGTCGGAATCCTGCACCCATGGTGCATCAATTTAAGTTTCTTCCCTCTAATTTACAGCTACATCAAACCCTAACACTTGCAGATCTCATGGTAAAGTACTGTTTCAGTAAACAAATGATCGTAATATTGCCAGTGTCAGATGAAAGCATTTACCTTCGTCTATAGAGCTAGAAAATATCCGTATTATTATGAATACAATTCATGGCACAGTTCCTTCCGTTTTTGTTTAGAAAGTGGTTTCTAATAGTGTCGTTATTGCTCCGTATTTTTTTGAAGAGTGGGTAAATTAAACAATACGTATCAATGATTTGAATGGGTTTTTAATCTCAACTACTTTTCAAGGGTCCATGACATAGGCCGGATTTAGTTCCAAATGAATGGTGCTCTTAGATATCGAATTCAATCAACTTTTCTTTTTTTACAGAGCACTTCTTGTGTCAGGATTATAGCAAAATACATTTCATTTGACATTAGTCTACCAGATCTCATCATTTGAGCACCTGGTATTTCTTTTTATGGGATACTACTACTCTGAAAAACAAGTTTTGTAAATCACCCGAAATCGCTCTCTCACGACTTCTATCATTAAAAATCTCTCGAAGAAGTTGCATACAGTGATTATTACCTTTAATTCACAGAACAATTCTTTCCCTAAAAATATTTTCCAAAATTGAGAAAAACGGGAGCACGACAATTAAGTCTCAAAAAACTAAGTCTAACAAGAAAAAAAAACTATTTCTAACAAGCCGTCACACAACAAGCAATAAGGCGAAGGACTACATAAAAGCCGTTCCAAAAAACAAAAAAAACAATGACGATTAGATTGAAAGAAATAACGCTAAAACAAAGTGTTTGTTTTAAAAAAAGAAAATCAAAAAACAACGTATATTAATTATAAGTATTTTTTTATTAATAAATTGCCTGCAAAAATTATTAAATAGCTCACCAAACCCTATTTGAATTTTTTATTATTTTCTAAAATTAACTGGAATTTTTAAATTTGTTTCATTTTCTTTAAAGTTTATTTTACAAATTTTAAATTGTATTACAGGGTTCAATCAACTGTATTGTAAGTTTGTATTGCATTTCTATATTACACACAAAAATTGAAAATATTTTTTTATTTACCCCAAGTACCAGGTAAGAAAAGAAAGGAAAACGCTTACAGAGGAAAAGAAGGATTTAATACTTCGATTATCACAAGACGAGTCCATGACTATGAAAAGAATTTTTTTAATGGTCGATATAAACGTCAAGACGGTGGCATCGATTATCCGGGGTTCAAATAACCCACACCCCGTAATTACTTCTTCTAATCCCGTTCCAGCTCCTCCCCCACGTCGTGATGACCAAGTTGTCAGAAACATCGTTGCTTGTCACAACGACCTTTCTCTGGCGGAGATAAGTGAAGAATTGTATACTAGACTTGGTGTAAAGAAATCTAATTCTACAATCTGTAAAAAGTTAAAGAAGCTTAGCATAACAAGGAAAATACTTTCTTTGATCCCTGAGGAACATAATTCCCAGGATAAAAGTGATAAGATGTCTATATATGCAAGTGCTTTTTCGCAATACAATTCCAGTCCCTGATTCAATAGCCATAAATCGCGTTATTATGGATATTCAGCCAATAACGTTAAAGCATACAGGCAGGTTCCTGCAAACAGATGCACAAACTTCAGCTGCCTCTGTGTTATCTCTTATGAAGGACTGGTCGCGTATGAAAAGCGTCGGGGTGCTTATAACTCTGAGTTTTAATGAATTCCTCTAGAGTCACCTAGCTGCCTACTTTAGGTCTAAACCGGAGAAGATTCTAATCATGGACAACGCGAGGTTTCACCATGCGCGAATAACTATCGCCAAGTTAGAGGAATTATGTATTACGTATATGTACCTTCCTCCCTATTCTCCTCAACTGAATCCGATCGAGGAGTTTTTTTCGATGATTAAAGCCCGTTTTAATGGTATACGTAACCCCGCTAATACTGTCGAAGTTGATCTTGACTCTGTTCTTATGAGTGATTTTAGAGCTCTGTGTCTAGGATTTTATGATAATATGCTCATATGGGTTGAGAAAGCAAGACAGAGACTAGATTTTATATAATAAACGAATTTGTATATTTTTTTTGTGTGTAATATAGAAATGCAAGCGGTGTAATATAGAAATGCAAGGGGTGTAATATAGAAATGCAATACCCTATAAAAATATAAGTTTTAAAAATAACACTGAGACTTAAATAAATTACAAAAATTTTAATTTCTGAGACTTAGTTTTATAATATCTTCAATAGATGTTTGAAGGGTTTAATGATTACAGACTCTTAACTTTTTGTACGCTTAAATCGACTTACATTGCCCGGATCTTTTCCCTCTTCGTCTCGTAAATCGACTTTAATTTATGACTTATTAAAAACGTTACCTCTGAACGCGACAGTCGACTTTTGTCATCTCGCATTGATGGCATTGTCTGTGATATACATACTTTTTCTTAATATTGCGCTGGAAAAGGAAAAGAGATGCCACACATACGTCCGTTTCTTTTTATCATTATAAAGAGCAGTATTCATTATGGAAAATTCACATTTTCCAGATCAACATTTTTTGTCTAACGCGTTTAAAGGGTTAAATGATTTTTAAAGTGTTTTTATCGATGGATCATAAACTACTCCGTGGCCTCATGTATAAACGTTTTTAAATAGATTATTTTCTGATTTTAATAATCATTATGTAAATTCATGTTTAGGATATTTAAATTCATTGCAATCAACCCTTAGTTGACCGTCAGTGCATTCAAGTACCAGAAACAATTTAGGCTGTCTTGCCCGCATAATGCTTTAATTCAATTTTTCTACACTTTGCTTTATTTTTAAGTGTTCATAATGAATATAAAAACAAAGTAAAATATAAAACAATGAATCAAATCATTAAGTGGGCTGAACAACACAAATTTTCTGTGGTACTGGAAAGTACCAACAGTCAACTAAAGGCTAAATAATAAACGCTAATCACCTGATCAAAGGAACCATATCCCACATCGCCAGTTCTACTTACCAAAAATGGCCCACTAGGCATTTGTATTCGATGTACACCTTCAACAAAAATATTAAAGAGAGGCGCACTTCGAACCCATTTAAAGTTTGAGAATAAGTTTTCAAATCCAAAACAATCTGAAATCTCATCGATGCAATTTGACTGAAATGTCTGATGACATAATCACTACAGCTTTTCCTGGCTTTGGTACGTATGAAACAATTGTGCAGTCCCGTTGAAATCCAAAGGTACTTGACAAAACCTGTCGTTGTCGCGTGGGTAGCATTTGCATAGGTAGTTCACCTTTATTTTTACGAACAGTCCCTAGGTAAATCAAGCGACGTGCCGATAGAGCGCGAACAATTCACAATACTGCAAATTCACATACTGCACAAATATTTACTAAATGTATAAAAACATTTCAAATACATTCCAGAATCGTGCATATTGATAAATTGTTGTCTGTTTATTAAAATTTTTCTTTAAAATCAGAACAAAACATTTAAGTTGATTCTAAATAGAATTTCATCAACAACACAATATTTCACATTTGCATGTAGAAGTATGCATAATAACGAGACAAAATAACAAAATCATTTCAAACATTTTATAATCAAATCCAAAACAACCCGAAATCTTATCGATGCAATTTGACTGAAATGTCTGACCAAATGGAAATCTGAGAGAACGTTGTACAATTTGTACAATCAAACAAAAACAATTGTTATGTCAAAAAATTGATTTTTGCGGCCAGTTTTATGCAGCCAGTTGTCGCGTACCAGAAATGGAAAAGTAATGCTAAAATGTATCGAAAACATTATATAAAATAAAAACTAAAAAAATCACACCATCTATAAAAAATACACTTAACGGCAAAAATTCAAAGATAATAGAAAATTAAGAATAAGAAAAAATGAATCATTGCCTAAATATCATTGAGTGTAAAGTAAATTGACCACATAAGAATTATAGGTAAAATTTCGCAAAACAGTCGTGTTACGTGGTAGGGTCAAAAGGTCCAGACTCGACAAGAAAAGAAAACGGTGACGAAATAATTTTTTGAACAGAATTATGCAACAGAGATTTTAACACATTGACTGCTGTTGATATCATGCACCGAACGTCTGCTACGCGTGGGACAAAAAAGTTTAGCATTTAACACATTGAATGCTGAGTACGAGATATCTCGTACTTAGCGTCTTAGTAATGTAAGTCAAAGTACGAGATATCTCGTACTTAGCGTCTAACTAATGAATATTGAAGTACGAGATATCTCGTACTCAGCATTCAATGTGTTAATATTCAATATACGTGCCTAGTTGTAGGACATACTTCCAGAGTACGCGACAACTGGCCGTAGACAATTCTGTATATAGTTCTTATGTGGTTAATTTACTTTACACTCAATGATACTTAGGATATGCTTCATTCTTTCTTATTCTCTTAATTTATTAATCTTAATTTTCTATTATCTTTAATTTTTGTCGTGAAGTGTATTTTTTATAGTTGGTGGGATTTTTTTAGTTTTTTATTTTATATAATGTTTTCAATACATTTTAGCATTACTTTTCCATTATACATTTCTGTTTGTAAAAATAATGTCTTATTTCAATGCTGACAGCAGTTTTATCATTCGGTTTTTCCAGTTTTAATGAATAAATTCAGCATTAAAAGTATTTAAAAATTATCAAAACAGTTTTTCGTTAATTATTGCGATTTTAAGAAGTTGTCAAATGATTTTTGCAATGGATATTTGATAAGTAATCGATTTGGCTGTTTATTTCCTTCTTGTACAAAATTTAGGAGAAAAAATATCTAGTCTCATTATTGTCGCGATCGACTGGGCAATTAATTACTGGATTTGTTTCAGTATATTCGAGTATCCCTTATACGACAGTCATAGTAAAATAAGCGGCACTAAATCTCGGTCAAATCCCAATAAAGGAGGATTAGGAAATCAGGACTAATTTCTGTGATGCCATTCCCAGTTTCTTTTGACCGGCACTGAAAGATAATGATGATTCAGTTGGGCTATATGAATCACGAAAGGCGGTTGAAGTTCGGTTTGCGATGCCGATAACACTGACATTCCCCCACATTGACAAATCCTGCTTTGGCGATAAGTCTCATTTTGTCGGATATTGTTTTCAGTGTCTGTCAATATTCACTGGCGCGTTCTCTGTTCATATAATTACAATAAACCACTATTAAAGGGTCTTGGAATAGCTAGAAACAGTTAATGGAACCATATTGATAATCAGATAAATGTCGAATATCATTATCTGATTTATCGTC
>MQRK01219930.1:1306-14086 GCA_001938485.1 Girardia tigrina
TATATCATTTTTAATTTTAAAATATTGAATAAGCATATTAACATAAAAATATTTTACCCTTTAAATTAAAAAATAATAAATTATTCAGGCGAGATAAAAATTTTAATTAACCCCTCATAGTAATGACTATAAATGTGATAGTAATGAAAATTCAACTGAGAATTGTTTCAATGTTCTTAATAATGACTGTAATAGTATTTTTATTTTTTAAATAAGTATTTAATGGTTTTCTTAATTATATCATTTTTAATTTAAAAAATATTTTTATTTTTAATTTTAAACTTTTGTATTTATTTACTTTTTTAACTTTTAAATTAAAAATATTAAACTATTTAATTTATTAATTTAAATTAACCCCTCATAATTTTTACAAATTATTTATTTCTCCATTTGCTCAGATAATACGATTAAAATTATTAATTAATAGACGGATGCAATTGTACGAAAGTTTGACAAAGATTGTCCGGATGACAATCAAACTTGTTGTATTAATAAAAATATTAATAAAAAAAGAGTCAAATTGGTGTTCTTAATACAAATCTTTAATTTTTTAAAACATTTTTTCCATTATTATCCAATAATATCTAAAATAAATTGTCTCCTTTTAAAAACAAAAGTAAGATAAACAAATCTAATTGCTGATGATGAAGAAGAATTTCCGAAACATGTACAAAAATCGAAATTTTAGAAAAAACCTTTAACAAAATATTTTTCACAAATATCAAATTAGCGTTCACAAGAATCAATAATAAAAATACACCTGTTAATAAATAATAAGTGATAATTTAAATTGAATAAGTGAATATATATATATATATAAATAAACAACTAAAGCATGCAAAAAAATGAAGAACAACCAATAAAAATTTACCTGTTTTTCATTTGAAAAAGGCATTAAAATTTGATTAGGGTATGAAAATATAGATAGGTCAGAAAAAATAAAAACATACACCTTTACATACATACAAACACGCAAACAAAATGAAAAACACACATCATACATACAAATTTTTTTTACAATGGTTAAGGGCATTTAACGTTTTACAAGGGTAAAACGTAAATTTTAAATTAATAAATTTTCAAAATAAATTTAAAAAAAATTATTGAAAAATGGATGCGCAATATTCGGATAACAGCAGCGCAACTGAAGATGCCCAAATAATTGAATTAAGGCATTAATAATTTTTAGTGTACGATTTTAGGAGTATATCGAACGATTCTGAGAAAAGCGAACCGTTACGATAAAAAGCAAATCGAAATTCGTAAATATTTATAATATATTTAACTGAAGAGAAGCGTTCGATCGGCACTAACATTAGCGCCGGGGATTTCGGAGATGTGCCCGTCTCAAATACAGGACCTGCTGTCAGGCTTAATAACAAGCCAAATATCTAATGGCGATTATTCTAATCTAAAAGAATACTATCGCCACACCAAAAAATTTTTTCCTTCTTCGCTTATGAAAATTGACATAAACGGAGATTGATTAAAAAATTTTTTTTTGTATATTTATAAAAAAATTGTAAAAGGTTGTATAAAAAATTTAAATCAATAAATAAATTTATTAAAAAAATCTTACTTATTGTTGATTTTTTATTGTAATTCAAAATAAATCCAAAATATATCACAAAAAATATCAGAATATATAAATAGATTCACCCAGTGCCCTTATTTAATGTAAAAGGGCCCTTATAAATTGTAAACGGGTGTATATGAGGTAATATACAATTTGAACCATTAAATCATTTATCAATTGATATAAAAATGATACAAAAAATACAAAAATTGATACAAAAACTTCAGTCGATAACGCAAATCACAAAGAAAGTCACCGAAATATATTTATCAATCACCACAAAATATCGCCGATCGATCTTTCATCGATAATTCGATTTTCGTCTCCTCACATATTTCACTTCATTCTTGTTTCTCAATCCGTAAAACTGATGCAAGGATTTCTCTCTCTCGTCCAATATCGATCCATTGAAACAGAAGCGGTAATGGCGCCAGAAATATCTCCAATTAACATATTCCAATCCGCTATAACCGATCGATTTGAGATATCTCATTGTGACTGTTTCAACGGATTTCTGCAAATCGAAAACTGTCGCATCCAATTTGACGATAACCGACAATCGAATATCGTCTCGTAAAACGAACAATTTCATCGCCTACGACCAGTTGTAAATCTTCGTTTCGATTGGGAATATTAAAACGTGAACGAACTTGGCCATAAAATAGCGCGATTGATAATTGGACGTCTTTGGTTGTCGGACATTCGGGCAAATCCGCCAGTGAAGGATCCGATGAGATTAATTGATGAATTCGCTGGGTCGCTTTGTCAATTACCGATTTATCGGTATCATCATTGGAAATTTGAAACATTTACTAATTGACGTTTGGATTATTTAAACAAATCGAATAAATGTGTCATTTTGGTCTTTGATTTAATTATAAGAATTTAAATTTACTTGAATTAATTGAAATTTATTTTTTATTATTAAATTACTAAATCAAAAATTTTTCTGTATCCATTCTTTATGCTGGCTGTGGGCCCATTGAAAATTTTAACAATGTTTTTCTTTTTAAGAGTACTAAATGAAAATAATTTTGGTGATACAATTGTCAATTTTATAAAATACATTTTCTTTTTTTGTGGAACATGTTTGTTTTTTAATTTTAAATGATTAAAAATAACGCGCAACATTATGCGCCGTTTCGGAGATCTCTGCGCTCCTACCTTCGAGTCATTGACTAACGAGTGCGGTGTTGTTATGTACGATCGATGGCACATTACCAGCCGACATAGACAGACGCGTCGAACCGACCGACGTCGGGTGAGCAGAGCAATTGCACGGCCCGCCGTTGCAGATTTCACTGATCAACGGAGAACCGATGTACATCGTTCTCAACACCGACCCAAAACGACGGGACTGCCAGCTCCACCGCCTCACACACTTAAATTGCCCCCGCATGCACCTTCAGTTGCAACAGTCGCGCTTTCAAGCTGACAGTCGGTAGGCCTGATCGATTGCAAACCGACTGGAACTATATTGGCGACCACGAGAATGAATTCGCGTTTCGGGAAGTCACGGTGAGTCAGACCGATGACTGCTGTCCGTCGGAGCACCAACCGGTGCCATTCAGATCCGGTACTTCCCGCACGAGAAACAGGTGCTGGGCTCGAAAGCCCGATCCGGAGGTCGTACCATACTGGCAGAACTCTATTTGGTCAAGATATTGTTTTGGTCTTTTGTAGAAGGGAAAATTGTTTTGGTCTTTTGTAGAAGGGAAAATGACTATTATAATTATTAATATTTATTAATTTAATAATACTTTTTTATCTTTACTTTTTTTTCGATATATAAACTACTTATAATTATACTTGAATTAATTGAAATTTATTTTTTATTATTAAATTACTAAATCAAAAATTTTTCTGTATCAATTTTTTTCTTTTTAAGAGTACTAAATGAAAATAATTTTGGTGATACAATTGTCAATTTTATAAAATACATCTTCTTTATTTGTGGAACATGTTTGTGTTTTAATTTTAAATGATTAAAAATAACGCGCAACATCATGTGCCGTTTCGGAGATCTCTGCGCTCCTACCTTCGAGTCATTGACTAACGAGTGCGGTGTTGTTATGTACGATCTGATGGCACATAAAGATGGCACACCAAAGCCTTCAAAAATAGCTTTCTTAATTCCATGGATACATATATAGAAAGTAAGCTAATAAAAAACTGGACAAAATATGAAATTTTCACGTTTTAGATATTTTATAAGTAAATTTCGAAAAACATAAAAATAAAAATGAAATTTGAAATTTTTGAAGTTTAGTACATGTTTTATATAGTATATGTTTTAATATGTTTTTCGAATTGAATTAGGACTTGAAATTATTCATATTAGGATTTTAATTGATGACAGAAAAGTAGACAATTAACAAAAAATAAAATTATAATTTTTAAGAATGTAAATATATTTTCGAAATTTTTAGTATAAAAAAAATAAAAAATAAAATAAATAAAGCAAAATATTTTGTCCTCAAAAAGGTTTACATCATTCAAATTTATTAATATTGTTAGAAGCGTTGTTGAGTTCACAAAATTTTTGAATTTACAATCTGATCAAATTAATAATTAAACAATTATATTTCTTAAAATTGTGTTATTGATATTGTTGGGATATTGGGTGATTATAAACCAAATAGAAATGAAAAGTATAAAATTATATGATATTTTAATATTTATTTAATATGCACACTTTACAAGATTTTCGATTGATTTAGAATAACTTAAACCTTATGATACGAATTTAGATATTGCGATAATACCGAGAAGAGTATTCTCTTTCTGGGATTATTTTAATAAAGAGGCATATAATGATATATTATCTAGAAAAATATATAAATTATATGGTTTTTCTTTCGCACCTTCAATTTGAATCTCTCGGAACAATTTTAACTTTTCACGTCTCTCGTAGTAATCTTTTTTTCACCTGCGTAATAACAACTCTCTCTTTCGCTTTTCTTGGAGTTCTTTTATATATATATCGACAACTGTTCTTCCCTTTTGATAAGGGTACTCCAAGTTTTATTTCTCCTTTTAGATCGATATCTTTCCACTTCAATCTTTCTTTTCTAATTCAATGTCAGCTGTTAGTTTCCTTTCTGAAAACAACTGTTTGATTCTTTTCTTAATAATATAATTTAGGGCGTTCCTTCTTTTAATTAATAAATCATTCTGAGTCAATTAATATAATTTATTAATATAACTTTTCTGGGGCCCTTTTTCTTTAAACACTTTCCCCTTTTATAGTTCCTTTTCTAATATATAATCTTTCTTATTTTCTTAATTTAAACTCTATTTACCTTTTCAATATAAATACTTTGTTATTTAAATTTTAATTATTTATATTTTTAATTAAATTAAGTCTAATTATTTATATATACTTTATATTTATTATTGTAAAAGGATAAATAAGGTTTTATTTTATCCATTAATTAAAACAAAAACTATTTTATAATACTTTTATTATTTATCATCTCAACAATATGTTAAAATAAGATATTCTGAATATAATGCAAAAATTAATTTAGGTAAAAAAATAAAATAAATTTTACGGTAGGTTTATTTAAAGATTTATTCAAAGTTTTATTATAAAGTTATAAATTTAATTTTAATTTTGATGGAAATATTTAATTGAAATAAAATAAAAAGGAATATAAAGTTTAATATTTTATTTGCGAAATTAAAATAAACTAAACTATTTTTTGTAACTTTTATTGCACACAATTAAATCGAAGTAAATTAAAATGCAATTTTAATTTTTTTGGAAAATGTAATTTTATTGGAATCAAAATATAATTTTAAAACAATTAAATCGACATAAATGAGATTTTAATTTTATTTTTGAAAACGTAATTATTATTGAAAATATAATTTAATTTTATGTAAAAAAGGGGTAATTTAAAAGTTGTTAAATTAAACGAAAAATGCAATTTTAATTCTATTTTCAAAACGTTATTTTATCAAATCTAAAAGTAATTTTTAAACTATTATGAAAACGAAATGAAAATGCAAATATAATCGAGAGACAGTTAAATTTAAATGTACAATGAAATTGAAATTTAATAAAAGATGCAACAAAATCTTTTTCACAAAATTTTAATAAATTCACCTTATAATTTTTAAAAAAAGTATAAAATTTTAATTAGTAATAAATGAAATATCCATATCTATATTTATATCAATTCTTATTTATAATGGTTTATTTAAAAAGAAAGTGCAAAAGTTCCTCGAAAATATTTGTTTAAAAAAATTGTTGTAGAAATAAAGTTTTGCGTTAATGACGTCTTCTTTTGATCAAGAACCTATTAATTATTTCGAACTATCCGAAATTATTTCTTATCAGAATTTATATATAATATTTAACATATTAATTTATAAGTAAAAAATGTAATGATGAAATTTTTTTCAAAAATGGTTGACTTCTTTAGTTCTCTCTGTAAAAGCTTTTTCTTCTTGGCAGTTTTTACCACTCCGAATAGTATTTTTCACTGTTTCTTCAAACTGATCGATTTCATAATTATCCTTTAGAAATTCAAAAACTATTTGAGAGACTGCATGGCATAATATGCGATGATAGAGTAATATGAATTCCTCTATTTTCTCTCTTGGTCCAAATATCTTGTTTTTCTTTCGAAAAAGTCCATTCACACTATTATATTCCAAGCATTCTTTTGGTCATTTTTTTACTTTTTTCTTTAATTATCTGACAGTCTTTTTGCTGAGAGGGTATCAGATTCTCCTGATACATTGCCAACAATCTTGTTTAACACTTTGTTCTTTTTGCATCTACATGTTTCATCTGGTACTGCTTACACAACTCAGTGTTCATTCTTGAAATTACGTCTGCGTTATCATGCTTCTCTCCTTTTTGGTATTCTAATTTTATGGTCAGGCTGCTCAAAAAATCTATCTAATTCTGGAAATGTTCAGTAATCGATTTTCTCGTCGTCAACATAAATGTGATAACTCGATGGTCACTCCTTAAAATGAATCTTTTACTACATAGATAATGTTTGAAATGTTAAGGGAAATTAAATACTGTCAGTACGCCCTTCGTTGCGATGCAGTATTTTAGTTCGTGCTTTGTCATGTTCCAATATCCAAAAGCTATGACTCTTTCTCAGCATTTTCTATCTGTTTTGGAGAGTACGGCTCCGATTGTATCGAAACTCACATCCGTGTCAAAAATAAATTCTTGTACAAATCTGGGTATCTTAAATAGGAGTATCTAACAAATTTTCTTTCAAATCCGTCACAGCTCTGTTATATTCATCCGCCCAGACAATATTTTTATGTTTAACATTTATTAATGATTCTTATAATCTTGAATATATTGAAAAGACCCTAATAAACTTCCTTTAATAATTGACTAGACCAATAAAACTTCTCAAACATTTTACGCATTTCGGTCTTTCGAATTTCTTTAAAACGTAGATTTTATCCATGCCAGTCTTTATTCATTCGGAATTTATTATATGACCTAAAAATTCTATTTCTGGTACAAGGAATTTACACTTATCAGAGTTTATTTTCAGTTCCGCGCTAGATATTCTGGTGAATAATTTCTCCATTATCCTTATGAGATTTTCCAAATTTTTTAAGAAAAACTAAAATTTCATCCAAATATACTAAACTCTCGCTTTAATTCATATCTGCCATAACTATAGTCATCAATTTTTGGAATGTCGATAGGGCTGCTGCAATCCCAAACGACATTCTTTTAAAACAATATTGACTATATTTCGTTACGGTAAAAAGGATACAGTAAAAAGATATTTTTTATTTTTAAATAGATATTTAATTTTTTATGATTTTCTTTTATTATGTCATTTTTAATTATTTAAAATATTTAAAAAACAAATTAAAAACATATTTTATTTTTAATTATTTTTTTTAATAAATATTTTCCGTTGACAATTAAATTCAATAAACATTATGATTTTTATTTTAAATTGTGTTACAAGATGTATCAAAATCTTCTTTACAATATTCTTTAACTACGAAGCTGTTATTTCAATTGTGATTTTTTAAAACTTAATTTTTATAAAAAGTTGTTCCAATTAAATTAGTAAAAATATTACCTATAAACCATAATTTTTATATTAAATAAAAAAAGTATTCTATTAAAGTATTTTATTTTAAAAGTATTTTATTTTATATATTAATTAAAGTATTTTATAATAAACAAAGATATTTACATCTTATAAAAGAAGTCCAGGTAATTGATGCAGACATTCTTGTCCTCATTTTATACAGGAAACACGTCAAATCAAAAGCTTTTAATTAAGAATAATAAAAGGTTTTTATTTTTTTAAATAATTTGGTTTTTCTATTTAAACTTTGATTCTCTGTAAATTAAAAAAATGTATTTATAATATTTTTTGTTATTACAAAGATAAAATAAAGTAATGAAAGTTCTGAATAGAAATTTATATATTTCCTTGAAAATATTCTAAAAGACTTCGTTAAGACCTTTTAAAAGCTTTGTGTCGAAAAGCATATTGAAAAGTATTTGAGAATGATTTTTCGAAGCATAAAATAAGTAATATTTCTTCTTCAATGTTAATTCACTTGAAAATTTTTCGACAATTGTATTTAAATTTCATATAAGGTTACATATTAATGATGGTAAATTTTTTATGTTTGCTTGTCGAATATTTTACATTTTACCTATTGACATTACTTATTTTTAAATACCGAAGTACTGCGTTATTTTTCCATGGACAAGGAATAATTGTAAGGAATATAAATGGAAGTTTCCTTTAGTCATATGAAATAAATTAAATTGAATTTTATAAACTCGAACTTTGAATCTTGAATTCAGGAATTATACTTTTACAAAATCCTTCTTCCTATCCTCGCTGCAATTGTAAAATATCCTTCAGTTCATATTGTTCAATTAGAATAAACTGATTAAATACGGAATGTGATTAGATTGAACCGATTACACATAAATTGATTTTTTTATAAAATCGAAAAAATAACATAATTATATTTGGTTAGTAGCATTGCATTGGATGATAACAGTGATTATCATTAGATTCTCTTTTTAAATCCTCACGCAAATCATAATAAAAACAATAAATATAAGTAACGACGTAAGGAAAACACCATTTTAAGATTTGTATTCATTTGTTGTAAATATACTATTAATAAAAAACCCTTTGATTCAACATATTTTTTGTTCAAAAACTTTATTTTCCTTACATTATTTTGAATTCAAAGAACTTTGTTTCCCATTCTTTTGCATTGATTCATTGTTTCAATCTCGTCAAAATCATTTTTGAAACACAAACAATTACACCGAACCACCAATAATAAACAGTACACACGACTTCATTTCTAATACTTAGATTTCATTGGATCAAACACAAAACCTCACATTTATCAAAGAATACACACACTCAGAAGCTAAACAGGATTCAATTTGAGTTTGAAAACAATTCATCAACGATTTAAATTAAGTCATTTAATTTAAATATTTTTTATGGTTATTTATATTTTATTTAAATTTACTTTAATTACTCTATAAAATTATTTATTTTTAATTATTTACCTCATTTATTTATTTATTATTAACTTTCCCAATTGGTAAAATATTCGGCCAATCTTAATTTTCTGCTCTAGTCGATACAGGTCAGGTCAATCAAGCTGTCTGCTACAGGTACCATGTAAACCTGTAATACTTGTAGAATGGTCGAATGGTTGGCAACTAAACCAGCTCCCTTACCCAGAGCAACCTGGGTGAAGAGGGTGTGTGGACACCTAGCAGAATAAAAAACAAAAACTAGCAAATGGCGGATGAGCTCCTTGGAGCCAACGGACATCCATACCTGAAGAGGAGATAGGCACCACCAGGTTACTTACCTACTGAGACACTCACAAATATGCAAACCCAAGCCATAATGTTTGTGCATAATTGAGTGCACCCACGTCCCAACGGCTTCGGTAGAAAAAAGTCCATATCACTTATTTTGCTACTAAGAAAAGGAAGGTGGTGTTATTAGACGATGGACGGTGCTAAACGTAGGGAAATTGTGAAATCGCATTTTTGTTTGGAGGAATTTAATAACATTATTATACAAATATGGAAATAAGTCGCAACAATTTTCAGAGCGCTTGGTGTCAGTACATATAGCGATTTCGATATTAGTTTTCATTTTTTCAGTACTTTGTTTTAGAAATTTTAAATGTAAGTATGTAATTATATATTTCTTATATTTGCATTATAAACACATTACTTTTGCGACCCTTTCCATTCATCCTACATATCTATTTGGCCATCAGTATGAAACAGGTGGCCGATCCTTGTTCTACATGATTAAATGCTCCTCAATTACGAACATCTTTGGCGAATTAAATAAGTTTTTAAAGAATAATTAAGAATGTTGTGAATATCAATTTCATTATTTTTTGGAATCATTAAATTTCTTTAGGTCATCTGTCTAAGTAAATTAAATTTGTAAGCTCATTGTGGCATGATGTTGAAACTCGGAATCATATGACATATATAAGTAGAATCATGACACAGTGCTGAGCGATTCTATTAGTATTAGGCAGAGCACTGTCTCTGTATAACAAGCAACTCGGATGCGTTTCGGAACTAGTACATGCATATTTATAAGTATTCGCTGTGTTTGGATCCATTTGAAGCGCATTATAATGGACAGAAAATGCAATACATAACCCACTAAAATAGCCCAGATGAAATATATAGCCCCTTATCACATCGTGGAGTTGCAACAAAGCTTTATTTATCAGTTGGTGGTATCTAAATGTCACAGCCGCACGCTACAATTGCAGCTACTATGATACAAGTTATGAGTTATAAGTAATGGTTTCATTGCTGGATATCAAAGATTGACAAAGAAAGGTTAATTAGAGCCTATAATCGATCAGAGGATTTCCTCAATTTGGCAAGACAATTGGAAATTTCCCATTTTGCAGTCAAAATATAATATACGAATAGGATATAACCGGCCTAATTTCAGTAGGAAAGCATGGAGGACACAGGGAGCCTATAATTAAGGATGAAATAGGCCAATTTATAATGGCTTATGTTGAAGAAAATCCTCAGTCAACATTGGCAGAAATGAAGAGATACATGCAGGACACCAAAGAAATCAATGTATCTGAATCGACAATTTCAAGAATCCTCACGGCAAAATTAATTATGGTAAAGAAAATCAAGGGCTCCGTTCAAAAAAAGAATTCTGACCGAGTCAAAGAGCTGTGGTTTGAATATGTCGGCCGATTTCTCTATGAAGGTTGGTGAATGATTCAATGTATCTTCATTGACGAAATCGGCTTTAATTTACGGACAAATCGGAAATTTGGACGATCGAAGAGAGGATTACCGGCCTATACAGTCATTTCAACAAACATGGGCAAAAATATGTCGCTGATAATGGCAATCGGAAAATATGGTCCACTGCTTTTCAAATTATACAGTGGCAGTGTTGACCACGTGAGGTATCAGTGAGTTATCAAGTAGTTTGCCCGGGACACCACATTATCTAATTCACGATAATACCCGAATGCATGGCAATACTACATCTCATTTTCAAATAATAAATTTGCCCCCTTATTCTCTGTTCCTCAATCCAATAGAGGTCTTCTTTGCCAAATTAAAAAGGGACTTGAGGACAGAGATGACTAATTATTCAGGCACATTGTCGATAAACCATCAAGAAAGACAATCCGCTTTGAAAAAAAGTGAAGCTATAGCGACAAAAGAAGAAAACATACACGAGGAATTTTTTTACTGAGAAGAAAATTGAAGTCATCAGGCAAAGGTCGGCAGCTGATCTATGTGACAAAATAAAGTTTCTCTGGTTCATAGAAATTATATCCCATTACTGCCGCCGGCTAATTGATAAAATGTTCAACAGAATTGTCCCTTTCATTCGGTAAAAACTTAATATTTGTGTTGTTATGATCTTCACAACTCTTATGTACGCGAGGCTTGCATTTCTGGTGTAAAAAATAACATCTTGGTAATTTATAATTTTAAGAAATTCATATAGGGGTTCTATTTCAATGCCCAACATAATTATTACAATCAACAAAAGACGTTTTTACTTCTAAAAATTTTTTTTTAAAAATATATTTACACAACATTACAGAAATAAAAAGTGATTATTAAAGAATAAGTTAAAGGGCCCTAACCGATTTTGTGATAAGTTGGGAATATTATCGGCTATCCAGTTATAATTACTTTAAAGATTATAAATTATACTTTACATTACATTATAATTGATTTGATTTCAGCTTTATAATTTTCTTGTTCAAATCTGATGATTCTTTTATACTAATTTATAGTGATCAATCTCCGGTTACAAAATTATTTGTTTATCTGGCCGAATAAAATATACTTACAATCGACCTTTGAAAATAAAATAATTCGCAATCGACTTTTTTAAATAACTTGGTTCTGTTCCATTCATTAAATTGTTGCCTTTTAATATTATCTTTTACTTTATTAATTTTATTTATAATGTAATATTTATAATTTATTTTAATTTATTACTAACAACTTTATATATATATATATATATATGTTGGGTATACAATTAAAATCTCGTTTTATTTTAATTTTTTAATCAACTACTAATCTGACTCCAAATGAATAAAAGGTTTCTTCCAACAATAATATATGAAGAATGAACAAGACCCTTTAATAATAATTTATTCTGCAAGCAACAATTGAAGAACAAATATAAATTCAACTTTTTCAGTACACTTCACAATTCAAAGATCAAATTTCGATTAAACAGTTACAACAACTTTTTAGTTCGAGCGATGCTAAAATACTTTATTTAAAACTTAACTTCTCCTTTATAGGATACTGATATTTTCGTAATGTTACAATTTATTTTATAAACTTAACCTTTCTCCTTTACAGGATACTTAAATATTTCTTAATATTAACAAAAATCTAATTTACCGTACATTCAGGTTTAAATCTTCTTTGAGTAATAATTTGTGTGAATTGTAACTGAAATAACTATTGCTTATATACTTTTTTTTGTTGAGCTTGTTTCCACACAATTTTTTTTATCTTTTTGTAACAATGAATTTAATGGATGTGCAATATGAGAAAAGCTTTTAATAAACCTTCTGTAATAACCAGCTAATCCTAGAAATCTTTTAATCTGTTTGATATTCTTAGGAGTTGGAAAGTTTTTAACTTTTTCAATATT
>MQRK01219933.1:0-19593 GCA_001938485.1 Girardia tigrina
ATATATATATATATATATTAATTGAAGATATTTAATATTAAGCCTGCTTTACTTTTTCCAAAAATATCTCATAATGTGAATAAAAATTTATCTGAAGAATAGAAAACCCTTACACTATTTTATTATTTTCCATATTTATATAAATGATATTCTTAAATCTCCTAAAACGTCCTGACCACTCCGTGCTCCCTTCCACTTAATCGTTATGTGATTCTCCTCCACTATACCGTTTCCAGCTAGCTTATATACCTATCGAAAAATCAGCTTAACCTTCAACTTTTATCATTTCACCAAAACCCTTGACACTAATAAGTTTTGACCTTAAAATTAGTGACTGCAACCATTCACGCACTGTCAATGAATCAATTTAGACTTCACTGTGTTCAGGTTTCACAAGAAAGTCTGATTTATTTCTTGAATTACTACACCCAATCTGGCTGATTGATATGAGCCCTACCGTCAATTTTCCGTATCCCTGATCCATCTTCCACAATTTGCCAGCCATTTTCCAAACAATCACAACTGGTAATCTGATATGAGCCCCATTGTTGATTTTCTTTAGCCGTAATCAATATTCCATAATTTTCCCGCCAAATTCCAAACAAACACGCCTCGTACTGCTACTCTCATCGCACCACATTCTAGCTGCTTCATTCAATGGAACTTTCCATACAACTCCCACAGGGTAGTCTTCCATTATAATTCGCTTTTGTATGATCTTAATCGTACCAATCAAACAATTATCTCCGTACCCTCACTACATGTACTGAATCTACTTCATTTGCACGTTTCAAAATAAAATCACTGCGCTGCTTTCCATGCTAAATCTCATTATCAAACCACCCTTAGCACCACTCTAGCCCTTTTCCTTCCAATACAAAACATTTTAGATGATTAACTAAGATCTCACAGGACTCTGTTTTCAAGTTCACCCAAATTTCATTAACATAGAAATTGGAACCAACCAGTTTATTGTAATTCATTGAAAAATAATTGTTCATTAGCTCCATCGCTGACATCGCAACCATACCTCCGCATTTCGCAGCAACGAACTTCATGGCTCTACCATCAACATCAATTCCAAAGTCATTCATCTGGCCAGCAGCGTTCTATATTCGAAACTATATTCGCCACTAAACNAAACAAGCCATAACCAATCTTGTGACTTTCACCTCCGCACGTACTTAACTGGATCAAAAACACTCTCTGGATAAAATAATTTCCTTCTCATTCTCCACCCGGGTTCCTTCCATATACTCCCATTAGCCACAATTGATCGGGAACGTCCAGTATCTAAAGGAGCTGTAGCTTTCGGACTATTCAAAATCTGGGGAAGCCATTGGCGTTCATTTATTTATTTGTTACAGTCCGGGGATATTCTTCAAATAATTCTTCAATTCTTCTGATTATACTTCCATCGTTGCTCTGAACTTTGTAACTATCAATGCCTCACAAGCAGTTTTGAGTCATGTGGCTTCAGTTTCCACACATAAAATACGTTATCTGCTCAATAAAATTTGATTTAAGGTCAATAAAACATGTTACAACGGACTGAACCAACAACCTGGTCTTCACCACCACTTGAGGAAGCTTCAAGTTGTTATTCAAATCGTCCGACAGCCCGTTAACAAAAGCGCATAGCAGCCACTTCTTATGTAAGTCTCGAACAATGAAGGTCAACCGTGTCAGATCTGGCCGAATATACTACGATTGATTCTCTGATGGCCAAACGACGGTAGGTAAATTCATCGTATGTCTTGAGCTAATCTAAGGAAAAAGCTGAAATTAAGGCTCTTTTAACACCATAATAATTCATTTTCTCTTTTTGCGCTAGGGCTTGGATACACCAAAAATGCTCCGCCGCATAAAAACAACGGAATGAAACTTTCCAAAAAATCTTTTTTCTGAAGTTTTGAGACCAGCTCGATTTTCTGTACCCACTCTATGAAGTGTCAAACTTCATCGCACTCCCGAATCATTTCCGATAATTTAATTGTCATTGCAATGATAGCTTGTGCTAGAAAAGAGACGAAAAGGACCCAGATTAGTAACGTTGTTTAAATTTTATTCACTCCGCATAATCTAATCATTTAAACAACTCAAGATATAAATAAATATAATCATTAAATCACCCAATTTAAAACAAAAAAATATAACTAAAAAATAAATTAAATTATTTAATACCACAATGTTAACTTTTTTTACATACGTATAAAATTAAATATAATTTGTATATAATAAGTATAAATGAATTTAAAAATGATATATAAAAATTAAAAGTGTTTTTTTGGAAATTAAAATTTCTTACAAATATTATAAATAAATAAACCTATTAAAAATTAAACATAAGTAATTTTAATATACTATAATATAATAAGTAAAATAATCAAAATTAAATATTCACATTTAAACATGATTCACTTATCAAAATGTCAAATACAATATTTAACATTATGTTAGTTTTACATTTTCCCTTTTGAATGTTTATTAAATGGTTGTGACGTCTAATCAATAATGACTCACAAAACTGTCTTTCAGAATGCGTATCGAAATTCGATATCAAAATATAATTATGGTTACATTTCAGAACGACAGTAATTTAGGACACATTAATTTTATTTTGCTGACAAGATGTCTTAACAATGAATACTATTATTATTATTTCCATTATATTTGTCATAAAAATAATGAATGGAGTTTAAATTCTAAATATCCTAGTGGTTTACTAATAAGATATATCAAGAAAAGATTGTATCTAATTTAAGTAATTTGTTGATGTCTCCTGCTCCTAAAATTTGTCTTCACTAAACACTAAAAAAGAAGAAAATTGTTTGAATTAGTCAGAAAATTTAAACAATAGCAGAACATATAGAACCAATTTTTTTGTCAAAATAAATTAGAAGAACATTAAGTGCAATAAATTTATTCAAGTAGATCAAATCAGTAAAACGATAACTAATGAAGACGAGTCCTACCGAGATTCTCCACGTTTGTCAAGATAATAAATGGAATCTTGAATTTTATTTGCCAGTTCATTAAGCCAACTCCTTCATTGACAAATAAAACTCGTATTGGATAACTAAATGAATTATTTCCTATCGTTCACGTTCGATTTATATAAATAATAATAATCGTTTGGTATTCAGTTTGATTTGAATGACATTTTCTCATAATACGTCTAAATATCAATCAGATCATTTCTCATCTGGGGCTCAGTTTCTTAATGTGAATTCGGGTAACGTGGGAATTAGTGATACACATCGAACGTCAACAGATTCTGCTATGAGTTTTAATTCTTTCACCAGTTCCACCAGTAACAGTGGAATAGAAAAATATGCTTCCAGTCCCGGCTATTCGAGTGGCAATGAAGAAAAGGTTTGAGAATGGTTTCCTTATTTCATTTGACATTCATTTTATCAATTTCTTTTTAACGATGAATTTTTCTTCTCAGAGATTACTCAAACGGAAGTACTTAAAGGGGTTAGGGTTATGGTGACATCACCTACTTCTACTTCAATCAAGGTGTTAACTCATAACTGTGTCTCTTATTTTTAATTCTTAGCGAAAGCAATAAGCTAAAATAGAATGAAGTAAAATAATGACTAAATTTCTTTGCAATAATTGTATTTAAGCTATATTTTCTATTTGTAAATAATCAAGACGTTCTTTTAAACATTAAAAAAAGATACGTCCCCTCTCAGTTAATATTGACTATCAACAAGGAGACAAATGACAAAATAAGTACTAGAATTTAGTACAGAGAAGAAAGTTTAGACATATATTTCCCAAGATAATACTCAATAAAAAGTTTTATGCAGTTTATAAAAATAATCCTCAATTTAAACATTCTTTTATAATTATTTTGTTTAAATAATCAATAAAATAGTGATCGATTTCTTTAAAAATTCCAATTATTAAAATTTTTTTTATTTTTATTAACAATTAATTTCGATTGTATAACCGTCATCGTCAGGTTGTCAAAACAGTAATGTGGATTTTAAATTGACCGTGATCTGATAACATGAATTATTTAATCAATTAACATTTATGTCTTATAAAAAGATCTCTTAAAGGTTATTGAGAGATCCGTTTATTAATCAGGATCTAAAGATCTAAAATAAAGTGCCTCTCAGACAACTCTCTCCCATTAATTATTAAATCACGAGAACAGAATTTAGAAATGATGAAGAAAAATGATAATAAAAAGCGAGTTTTTAATCTATGAACTTTGAATAAGCTCTTTTACTAGATTATAAAGCACAAAATAAATTAAAAGACGTCTTTAAGAAAAATGAATAGAAAAGAAGTTATAATTTCCTTAGACTTTGTATTCTGATGATCAATTTAAACTATATAGGATTAACCGTGGAAAACCTTTTCATTCTTTTTAAATTCTATCTTTGGTTTTTTGAACTCAAACATTTTCAGAAAGAAATAAACACTATATCGTATAAATAAATTGAGAGGAATATTTTAAATTGTTTGAATCTGTGAATGTGTTGATGTTGTATGTTGATTTGAGTATGATGAACTTAGAATGGTGATTGTCCCTATCAGATGGAAATTGGTATTTTTTATATTTACAGTGATTGATTATTCGAACATAATTAAAATAATAATTTGATAAGTTTATATTTTTTAAATTAACAATTTAAATTAAGTTTAATATTTTCTATGAAAAGAAAAGCATTTAAATAAATTTAAGTAAATTTAATAAGATTTAGATTAAAGTCATTTTTAATAATTTGATTACATTTTTATACTTTTGTGTTTTTATTTAGAAATAATTAAAATTATTGTTTTTAATTAATATTTTTTAAAAATTAAATATTTTAAAAATACTTAGAAAAATTGTTCGATTAATCATGATTAAAAATAGAAATTAAAAAAACCAATTAGAGCGATGTCAAACGGTGAAAGATCTTCTGAGGGTTGTAATGACTCTAAATGTGATTGTAATAAAATGATAATTGTCTTAATGTTCTTAATATACATGATTAAGGAATTTTAATTATTTAACAATATAGGTATTATTATCTTTATAATTAATTTACAAATCAACAGGGATTTAGAGATTTGATGTACAAGATCCAAACACAATCCAAAATAATCCCCTATAATATATCAAAACATTTACTAATTAATTTATCTAAAATTATTTACAACCTAAGGAATAAAATCCATAATCGATAAGATATTAATTCCAGATCATAAAGGCGAATTATAGCTATTCGTGTTGAACTAAAATCTTACCAAATACACGTGTGGTGTTTTTTATATTTTTATTTACCAAGTTTTAAATTAAAATTGTTAAGCATTGATCACAGACTCTGTTAGAGAAATATAGACAAAATATTTTCAGCAATATTTTTTTACAAAATCGAAATTAGTAAAATTGAACGGTTGAAATCGTTTAATTCTGTTAATTTTAAATTGATAATGATACTTGATTTATTCAGGTTAGTCAAAAAAGGGTATGGATCGCTTCGGCATCTGTATTTATTAATGAATATCATTAAAACAATCGACCAAAATCGATGAAGATATTGGGACGATCGTAATTTGCGGCAACAACATCAGTGATCGCAGAGCGGCAGTTTGAGCGCGACAGCCTCACCCAGAGCTCAACAGGTCGCATCTTATTCTCGTTTTAGATTTGTGATTTATGCGTGATAAATATATTCTATTTAGATATTTGATTTTATAAGCAAACAACACACATATTGTTTTCAATAAACAAGAACCGCAGTCAACATAATCTTCAAGAAATAAATCCCTATCGGTTAATAATTTTACACACAGTAAATATTTTTCATTAGGACATTTAATTTCATAAGTAAATAACACACATGCTGTTTTCAATGAATAAGAACCGCATTCAACATAATCCCTAAGAAATAAATATCTGTCAGTTGAAGATTTTCCACAATTTTGGAATATAATCGTTAATTCATTCCATTCATCATGAATGACTTCACAATTTTTAATAGGAACTGAAATTTCGTCAATTTCTTTGATACGCAATCTCTGATCGGGAATTCTTTCATATATATCTTCGAATGTCTTCATAAAAAAATCCATATTAAAAATATGATCAAATGGCAAAGTTACCTCTTCTTTTAAATTAAAAATTCAATTTCATTTAATGAATAATTTTCTTTAAATCATAAATCAATATATCTTAGTAAATCTTTATTTAATCTCAATTCCTATATATAATAATGCATTCAAGCAATGCAACAAATTACATAATTATAATAATAATAAATTTTGTTTTTCATAAACATTCAAACAATACAAAAAATTCCCCAAACTCCAATTTTTCAATTTAATTACATTTTCATTTTTCTTACAAAAAACTAATTCAACAAATATACAATTTTTTAAACTCAAACTTTTTTAATTCAATTAAATTTTCATTTTTCAATTTTAGAATTCACATTCACAAAAAGATTTAAACTTTCTCTAACTTTAAAATATATTTTTTTTCTTTACCCTTTCTATTCTCAAACAATCAGTATCCTTGAGGTGGTCAAATGCGTCGTTTGATATAAAAAATTAAATTTTTAATAAAATTATAAAGTGAATTTCAATTCAAAGAAAATAGATTGATCTTGCTTAATTTTTGATTTTATATGAATTCTGTTCAACAAATTATATTTTTTAATTTTACAATATCATGACAAAATATTTATATTGTTGATGTTGTGTTTCAATGTTAAATTGATTGCTGATTTTGGATTGAAAAATGCTTGATTAATATTATTATGAGAACTAATATATATTAAATATTGAAATTTATTTTATGTGAATTGTTTTTTTAATTTTCTCAATGCCAAATGATATAAATTTGTATTGTTGATGTTGCGTTTTAAGTATTTAAGTGTAGAGTTGGGATTATGTCAGATGATTATTATTATGATCAGAACTAATTTATATTGAATATTGAACATAAATTCAAAAGAAATTTGTGCATACCAAAAACATATATTCAATTTGACATCTTTGAAACTCCACAATCTACAAAGCAAATCATGGAGTTGTAGATGAGAGTTAATGAACTGTTTGTCGTAATATTTGGACATAGGTTACATAAAAACATAACCCACTTCCTTCAGTGCACTTCATTTTTTTCTGTTCTGGCGGTTTATTAGTACAAAAGTATATTAACCGTGATAAAAGGAAACTCACAACAACTTATTAATTTTTTCTGTTTATTTTGCAAAATAGTTTAGTTTTTTTGTCTTAATTGAATTCATCAAAATGAAGATAAATTTGAAATCACTTTATTAAAAACGATTAGCAAAAATACGTCATTTATTTTCAAAATTAAAATATTATAAGTGATTGTTTTTCAAACATTTTTACCATCAAATATTTTTAATATGCTAAATAAGCATTATTACTGAGTATATTATAAATAGTCATTCAAAAAATTGTTATATCCATTCTTTATACGGACAGTACTCTATTTGGCCAACAGATCTTTTTATTTTTTGTAGAACGGAAAATTACAATTACATTTTTTAATAAATTTATTATGTTATTAGAAACTATTTCAATATTTTGCGGAAGAGAAAATTTCATACAAAAACATTTTTCAATTTTATTTTACAAATAAATAATTACTAATAACAAAAGAAATTTATTATAAGCATTAAAGGAAAAAACCAAAAAAATATAATTTAAGAGCAAATATTTAATATAAAATTTACTAAATGCATGTTTACATAATAAAATTTTGAGAAATTAAAGGTTATCATTATTTATATCTCATTCATTAATCAAAGATTTGAATAAATATAAAAATATATCAATCAAAGAAAGATGCTTACCACAGATTGTGCTACAAAATTGTTGTAACGATGAGCCTGTTTGCGTTGTTAATAAATGATTTCACTCAAAAAAATAAGGCGACCGCGGCTCATGTGACAACTAACATGGGATATGAAAAATTCAATGTATCAGAATCGGATTTGGAATTATTGGTATAGCACAAGAGAGAAAAATATTGATGGTGACTGTGTTTATGACACCTTCAGCAATAAAAAAATATGCAGAGACGGATGGTAAAAATTATAATTAAAATTGAAGGCCGTATTTACCAAAGAAAAACCTTTGAATGGAAAATCCCATTCATTGAATGTGACAGATATGTATAACCGAAATGATTATTGCGCCTTTACCATTATTTTTGCATCAAATGTTTGAAATAAATTTGAAATAATAAATTTAAATAAATAAATAAATAATAAATAATAATTGATTTTAAGAATTCCCTGGAAACATTTTATGCAAAAAAATTGTCATTCATTGAATTTTCGAAATGAATGGGCTTTGAAAAAATAAAGCATAGTCACAATGTTTCTCTATGAAGTTAGAGATCGTTTAAACGCTTTTTCAACGTTTAATTTGCTAAACGAAAACCGTTTAAACGTTTAGAAAATTTTAAAACGTGCCCACGTCTATGACTCATAATTACATCCGTCATTTGTTGCAAGACAGATTTTTTTATTTATATTTTGTCTATTTTGAATGAATTTCAAGTTTTATTTTTAAATTCTGAAAAAAAAAGATTCCGGCCCCTGCGAAAGTTTTGTGATTTATAGTATGGCGATGATGGTGTTAGTATTTTTGAAAGTCGAATGTTTAATTTGTATCAATCCTTCGCAATATGGAAACCTCAAAACGAATATTACAATCATTGGCTTTTTAATTTTTATTTAGATCTGATTTTTCTATTTTTATACTTTCAAATTCTCTTAACGTTTTATAATTTTAAAATTATTTAATTAAATTACGCTTTAAATTCATATTAAAAGTTTATTAATCACTTACTTTTGTATACTATTCTATAAAAATAAATAATATAATATATATCATTCCAGAAATGTTTTTTTCATTTGAAAAAAACAATGTATAAAGATGTTATAACACTTTATTTTATTAAATTTAAAGTAAATAATAATTTGTTTCAATATTGATTTTAGATGGTATTTTCACGTGTTTTTGTAGCATCTCTTGGCCAATTAGCCGATGCACGTGTTTGTTTTGGGCAAAATTACGGCTTTAAAAACATCGTTTTTTGATTAAGGTGTACTTTTATGGTTTGGAAAAAACATCATTATTTCAATATAATTTTTTACAATTAATTAGGAATTCATTTTTAAAAATGAAAAAGTATCAAAACTATTCTCAAATTATACAATAAAAAATATTAAAAATATACAAATTTAATCTTTACATTAAATATTTTTATTAGGTTCTTGATCAAAAGATGTTGTCATTAACACAAAACTTTTATTTCTACCAAACAATGATTTTTTAAACAAATTTTTGAGGATCAATGTTTCCTTTTTAGCACAACCAGATATCCTATTTCAAATATAAATATTGATATATAATTTTATGTAATTTAAATTTTATACTTTAAGTATAATAAATTATAGCTTTAAATATTTTTTTAAGTTAATTAAATCCCAATGTATTTTTTTGTTATTTCATCATACTTTTGTAACTTTTATTATAAATTAGTTTTCTTAAAAATAAGCTTCCTTAATCATTCAAACTATTAAAATATTCATTTTTTTACAGAAATTACATTATTTTAAAAATTAATTTTATATACAGAAAACTTCTTTAATAGTTCATTTTATAAAAAATCATTTTAATTAGTAAAACATTATTTTTAATTTATCTCAAATATAAATATGATTTTTTAATTTAAAAAATTTACAGTTCACCAAAAAGAATCCCTAACAATTTTCATAATATGAAATTTATTTTTAATACTTCTGAAAAAACAATTTTCATCAATTTTTATATTTTCAATAAAAATAAATAATATTTCCTGTTCGCAGCATTTGAAAGCTTCTAAAACCCGTTTACACGAACCGTACTCATTTGAGGACACTTTGTAAAGTAAAAATACATTAAAATAGAGACACTGTCTGATACCTGTATAAATAGTATAAAGTTAAATAGTGCTTATTTAGTTCGACATACTTCAATAAACTGGAAAAAGAGCTTAGAAATTATAAATCGACAGTCACCTAAAAAATATATAATATTTACTATAAATGGTTTTTATTGTTGAAACTAAAAAAAATCATTTTACAATTATAATTTTTTTAAAATAGTGCAAAAAGTTGCTTTAATAATAACTAATTTTTAGAGTTTTTCTTATCAATATCTTTTCAAAAATTATATCTGGATTTCTATGACCATCCAAAAGAAATGTAAATCGATACCAATATATATTGGCAATAATCGATCAATTTAGTAGATATATTAGTTTGAATGCAGTGACACAATAAGATGAGAAAACAACAAAAACAAAAAAAATAAAACAAATTAACAAAAACAAATTTAATATTTTAATATTCAAGTGTCAAATTAGTTCAGATAATCGGACAAAAATTATAATTATTTTTAAACGATGTCGAATACTAAAATCTCAACTAAGGATTGACCAAATGATGATCCAAATTGTGTCTAATAAAAATTATGATCAATGTGCGAGTAGAGTTGTCGCCTTTGAATATTCGATATTTTATGCTGTGAGGAATATTTTTGAATGGAGTTTATTGTGTTTTGTTTGGTGTGTTGTTTTAGGATTGTGTTTCTCCCACCAGATGGAAGATTAATATTTTAAATATTTTAAAAGGTCTGGTTGTTTAATCAAGTATTAAAATTTAAATAATCATTTTAAAATTAAACTAATATTTCATAAATAATATTTTAATAATATTTTCTTAAAATAAATAAAAATTATTTCAAATTTAAAGTATAAATTATTTTTGTAATAATTAAATTGCAATTTAAATTTGTTTGAATAATAAGACGTTAAAGAATATTAGTAAAGATTATCAATCAAGAACGATGACGAGCTACGCAAGTTTTACAGATAATTGTTCTAAAATGATTTAAATGTATAAAAAAGGATTTAAATCTGTTAAAAAATATTTGAATTTGTTTGGATTAGCTTTGCCTTAAAGAAATGCATGATGTTCTTGAACTAGCCAAACTAGCAGTTACTCAGTTGAGTAATAAATCTTGTAATTTAATAGAAGTAGAAGCAACGATTCAGTATGTGATTAATAAAATTGAATCTGCTGGTACAGGATTTCTCGAAAGTTTGGTGAAAACCTCAACGCACGCATTGATCAGAGACGAAATAAACAAATTATTTCAACATTAATGTTTCTACAAAATGGTTGCTACCCCAAACCAAACACGGCTTTTCCATACTCAACTAAAGCTCAGATTAAGCAGAGTTTCCTTAGCTTGAAGATTAAACTCTTCAATGGTAGTGAAGAGATAGTTGAACATATTACACTTGCTGACATAGATCTTGACGTAAAAATGATTAAGAAGCCAAGTTATTATGAAAATTTTCAAAATTTTATTAAAACTTTCAACAAACCCGATATAACGAAAGATATTCCAAATTGAGAAAGACATAAAACTTTTGGAAAGTACGGGTGGTATAAAATCAGAAAGACTTGCATTAATTAATTAATTTTTGACAGTTAAAACCACGTCTACTGCATCCGAAAGGACTTTCTCCACAGCTGATAATTTTGCAACAAAATTAAGAAACAAAATAAGTGACAAATTGTTGGATTGTCTTGTTTTCTTAAAATATAATTTTTTAATATAATAAACAACTAAAAAAATTTTCCTAATACTTAGTCTTTTGTTTAAAATAAATTTTTAATTTTTCGAATACTAGAATATTCAAAACTTATTTCTGACGAATAGTCGAATATTCATTTTTTTTGCAAATTCGAATAATATGACAATTCTATGTGTGAGTTATCAAAACTTGAGTACAAAATATGTTCACTTTTATAACTGAACAGTTAATTATGTATTATATATACACAAAGTCATATTTTAACAATACTGCTAAAAAATAGAACTTTGAGACCTCTATGGTCCTGACCGGTATAAACATGAATGGTACAAACATGAACGACAAATTAGGGTATTGAAAGGATGTAAAATATTACGCTTGAGTAATCGTGGTAGGTGTGAGAATAATCAATAACTTTATATTTATAAATTAAAATATATATAATTATTTATATCAATATCCTATTATATCAAAGGATCCTGAATATATAAAAACTCCTGAGATTGTTTAAATCAATCAATGTAAGAAATTTAGACTTGTATAATTTAATTATGTCGATTTCAATAAACGTTTGTATTCGACTCTTGTGTTCTTATGGAAATATTCTTATAGTAGGAAATATTGCAAGATATTTACCAAAAAAGTTAAATTAATTTAATTATCTACTTACAATTGTAAGTAAATAATAATAATATTATATATATATATATATATATATTTATATAATTATTTTACATAAATAATTAATTGATATTTTGAACTTTTCGTTTTGCTTATTTTGTTGTACATAAAATTTCTAAATATTTTTTTTCCAAAATGGATTTTAAGGAAACTGTTTGATAATTTAAAATAATTATAAAGATAAAGATAATCACAATAATATGTAAATTTCCCGTCGTTGTTTAAAGGAATCACTTTAATCACCGGGAACTTCACACAGACAGAAATCATAATTCTATTATAGTATTAATCATTATTTATAATTCATCATAACGACTTGACTTCGTTATGATGATAAAAAATTAAATAATTCGAAAACTTGAATTGAATCGTTTAACCGATTCAATCAACTATTGTTACGATAGTGTATTTTTATGTGTTATGTCTCCGACGTTTTGTGACAAAATGAATTAAATGAATCTGCAAATCTAAAGCAATAAAAACGGATTTATTTTCCCTGCAACTGCTGAAACTAAGCAAACTATCGCTCATTCTCTTATTCTCTGAAATATTTAAATTATTTATTTTTTTACTAACTATACTTGTTTTTTTTTTGTTGAAAATAATTATTATTATAATTTAGTTACTAATATTCGGTTATATTTTCTTTTCTTTTTTCATTATAAAATTAAGTTTACAGATCATCGTAATTACTTAATCGGTCATCTTACTTAATAGTCTTATTACGATTTATTGATTTAAAAATATGTAACTTGTAAAATTTAAATAGTTTATTTTCAAAAAATTATTACGAAACAATTATTTAAAATATATCGAATCTCAAAAAACTAAACAATGAAGATACTTTTTATAATAATCATCTTCGAATGACATCATAAAAAATTTTTAGGCCCTTAATTTCCCTCAGTCATATAACTACAATGAGACTTAATTTTCTAATTAACAAAAAGTTCTCTTTAATTTTGACTTTTATATTTTATTAACTAACTGTATAATGTATTTTAAAAAATTCAAATACATTACTTTTTAGTACGGCATGCTGCTTAGAACCATAAAAAAACATTTATATATATGTGTATATTTATATATCGCAAAGTTAAATCTATATATAAGGCATAAAAAGAAGACAACGCGTTTCGAGTTAACTGTCGCGTCATCCAGTCAACCCACACTATTCATTAAACTAACACATTTACGGGACTATGCAATAATTAAAAAAACATTTTACCAATATATCATTATTTTAAAATGAATTCATTTCATTTTTTAAATAAAGTAAAAATACATGAAACGCAATCAGTTAATGTTTGAGAAAACGATATGTGTACTCTATCGTTCAATACTTTACACGGCAACAGAGACATAAGATAAATATAACAATAGACAGTCAATCAAAAGTTAATATTTGAAATGACAAATCTCAGACTCAATATAATCTATACAATTTAAGCATTTTCATCAAACCAAAAGCATTCAAAAATTTCATCGATGCAATTGGACTGAAATGTCTGACCGAATGGCAATCTGAGAGAACTGTGTATCCTAAAACCTGTACCAGGATGGAGACACTCAATGTTAACACATTCGGTCAGGACAAAACATTCACACAGCGACAAAATATATTTTGCTTTAAATTTCTTCGTTCTTTCCAAATTATTCACAAAATTATTGATTTTATTGTCGAAATTTATACATCGAAAGTAAAATCCATACAAAAAAGATAAAAAGAAGATAATGCGTTTTTGGATTGCTATCTCGAAACTAAAAATGTCATACTTTAAAATAGAATCTCAAGTATTATCGAGTTACAATACATTAAAAAACATTATAACGAAATTCCTAAAATGTACAGTAATCAATTCTTTAAAAAAGCTTTAACAAAATTATTTTTCAAAAATATTAAATTATAGTTATATATATATATATATATTTATATATACTTTCTAATTAATGAATGTCACATGAGACTAATAATTACTCTCGTTGAGTATAAACTCGATTCATATCGAGCTTCGTGGTCTTCTTTCCCCTGATCCACTTTGTCATTACTGTCATAGGAAATACATTCCCCCTTTTAAATTAACAAATACAATGCAAGTATAGGTCTGATTCTCCTTTGGTCATCCATGAAATTTATTTTGTAATATATTTCTACAAATTCTTTTCAGAAAGTTTTGGGTACTGAAACAAAACTCTAAAATAACTTTAAAATGAAAAAGAAGTGACTTAGAATTGTTGTAAAATGCTTTCGAATGATTTGTCCCATTTCGAAAGAAATTATTAGTATTCTTTTTAATTAATTTTCCTGTTAACAGTGTTTCGAGGAAAATTTTGTGCAATATTAAATTTATTAAATTATGTTTAAAGGATTTTATCCAGATCATAAACTAAAAGAACTTTAGTCCAAAGTTATGTACTGATCTGTACGTAATCCTCTATTTGATACCCCAGTGTTCACCAAAGCAGAAAAGAGTCACCTACCATTGAGCCACCAAGTTATCTTTCATAATTTAATAAAACTGCTATTATGACAGTTATTCTGATGTCAGAAAGCCCCATTGAAAGAATGAAAAGTTATTGAGACATATATTTTTACATGTATATTTTTGTAAAATGTTTTGTTACTTTTTATATTCATAAATGTACCAAAAAAGAAAATAATAATAAATAAATAATGAGAAAACAAAACTATAATATCTATTTTTTTAGAAACCGAAATTTATTTCATTTAATCAATAAAAATTAAAATCAAAACAATCTTTTCAATTATATATTTTATTTTTTAAAATTTATTTAAAATATTCCTTTATTAATTAAATATTATTTCAAACATAAAACAAAACATACTAAAACTTTTAACACAAATAAAATAAATTTTTTTCAAATTTTCTTTGCACATTTTAACGGAAAAAATAATTTATTAAAAAAATTGATCATCTGTAAAAAAATAGTTTTTATTTAAAAATATCTGGAAAAAAATGGAAAATTTGCCCGAGGAAAAATAATTTAATGCTTTATTATTTTATATTTGTAAAAGTTGGAAATGTGTCAAAAACAAAGAAAAAAATAAAGCTGAAAAAAAGAACGTTGTTTCATATATTTTTTCAATTTTATCAAAATAAATTTCGTTAATTATTATATTTTTTTCCTTTAAATTAACACTAAAATTTATTTATTATAAAAATTTAATATAAAAATTAATAAAAACTATAAAATATAAATAATTTAAAGAAAAATTATATTTAAAAAAAATAAAATCCTAAAATATAAAATTTCACTTTGTGAAAAAAAATAATATTAAACCGCGACAAAAATTTGAAAATATAATACATTTCTCTAATCGACATTCATTCAACTGAAACACATTAATATCATAAAAGTTAATGATATTTTAAATATATTCTCAAATTTTACATAAGCTAAAGCCTCAATAAATAGAAAATGTCGCTCGTCCCAGAAACAAGGTCTCTAAAGAACCTATGCAAATTGAGTAAGTCAGAAATACTCTCGGGACAAATCAACCGTATCAATTTGTTTTGTACATCCAATTAACCCAAAAAAGACGTCAGTTTAATGAAGAGAAATAAGTAATAAATTTGTTTTGAAATAAAATGAATAAAAATAAGAAACAAATTAAAATAAGATAATAAAAAACGTTACTGGTTATTTCGGCATTAAAAATATTTACTCTGTAATACATTAATCATTTGTGGGGCCTAAAGTGAAGTCAAACATGAAGGGTCACAAAAAAATAATATTTTTGAAATGAAAAGATCATTTTTTATAAATAATTTATGTCATCTTTTCTATTTATTTTTATACTTTTAAAGTGTTATTCTGATAATAAATCAAATCAGTAATCTATAAATCGTGTAATTGAACTTTTTACGTGGTGCGTTCAATAAGTACTCGGCATAAGGCAAAGAAAATTTGATAACAAATTTTAGATTTTTTTGTGTGATTAAATAAATTAATATATGTTTTAATTTAGATAATAGTTTTATTTGGTCAAAAGCATTAATATTATTATCGCGACATTTTGATTTTTCTTTAGTTAATTTGAGATTTCAGAAGTCGAATATCACTGAGTTATCAAGTTCTTTGTGTTGCAGAGAAAGACGGCGCAATGATCTTTATCAGTCCACTTACCTACATGACTCCCCATCTCTGAAAACTGTTAAATATTGGTAGCCGCATCTCTGATTTTGATCAAGAAAAATCAGGTCAGTCACATGAAATTTTTGACACAGTTGATAACAAAATTGGAGACGATGATCCAAGAAGAGCGTCAAATTTTATTGAAAATGCTGTCAACAAATTTCAAAATAAGTGTTAGTACAGCCTACGCCAAATTAAAATCCATGGGTATCAGAAAACTGTTCTCTGGATTCATACCCCGTTTCTTGACTAGTGAAATGATATGAAACCGCTTGTAGTGCAGTCAGAACAACTTGAAATTGTGAAGCCTTTGTGAAGTGCAGGGATTTCCCGCCGGTGTGGTAAGGTACCCTTGCATAAACACAAAATCAACAGTAGGAAACCACTCATGAGCTTGGGGAATCATCTGAGTTGTGAGAACTACCGCATATTGGTCGGAGTTCATAGTTTTCTCTACAACATGCAACCTGCCACAACCTTTTGCACTCATCATGGACCACACCATCACCTTTTTAGGGAATTTTACTGTCGGTTTTGAGGGGATTGGCCTGTCACTTTCATGCCAGACACGAGGCTTAACTGCTGTTTCACACTGATAGGAGGATTCGTCTGAAAAACAAACTTTTGACCAATCCTCGACACTCCAACCAGCATGATCATTGGCCAACTGGAGACGTTTCTTGCTCATTACAGCAGTCAAGAAAGGCTTATGAACTGGTTTTACACTCAAAACTCCTTGTTCCTTGAGTCTAAGTTGCACTGTTTTGTGGGACACACTTGAGACTCCAGTGGTTTGAAGAGCACCAGTCAATTGATGGGAAGTTGCTTGGGGGTTATGCAGGACAAGCCGACGAATTTGGTGGTTTTTCTGAAAGAATGTTGTTCTTTTACGTCCAAATTGCCCAATTCAAGAAGTACTGGAAGTATCTTGTTTCATGATATGCTGGACGGTCCTTGTACAGATTTCAATTTGTGATTGCGATTTCACCAATTGAATGTCTGCCACCATTAAGAAGAGCAAGAATAGCAGTCTTTTGGGACTCTGTAGTATATTTTTTCTTTCCCATTTTAGAAACAAGTAAATAAATGAAATCTGATTATATTTCTCAGTATTAATGTGAAAATGACCTGTTTCATACCCAGTAACTGGTTATTTCAATGTGAATAAATTTATCTTCTTGTTATCAAGCCATAAAAGCTTTCATGATGAAACAAATTTTAGTTTGTGTTTGATTATTTGTTAAGTGAACAGTTAATCAATTGGCAAAATCGATCATTTTCAAAATTATGCAATTATAATTGTCCTTATGATAATAATAATGTACAATATCAGGTAAATTTATTTATTAATTTCAAAATGAATGAAATATAAATAAATGAACATCTGTTATTGTGTTTTTTATATCTCTTTCCTTGTAAAAGTAAGAAATTTTAAAAGTACATGCGAATTTGAAACATTAAAGCAAAGATTTCTGTAACAAGCCTAAAATTTTATGGGGGTGACTATTAATTTATCCTCTACTATATATATATATATATATATATATTAAAACGATATATAATACAANATATATATATATATATATATATAAATATGTATATATATATATATATTAAAACGATATATAATACAAAGTTAAATTAAATAAAATTGCAACACAAATAATTCAAGAGAAGTTAATTTGTTTAGTTAAAGTTAATTAATAAACTTAACTTTTTATTCGTTTTTAACGAAAATATAATTTAATTATTTTAAATTATTAAAATAAAATGTATATTAATTTTAGACGTTATAGTTTTAATTCTACGAAAATGATTTTTTTAAAAACAATGTTGGGTACTTTTCTGATTTTTAAAACAAAATAAAATTCACTTGTGTATTTTGTCTGAGTCTGATTAAAGGGTTTCCGATTATAAATATTATATGTTTGATAAAAAGAGAAAGATCTTTCCGACTTGTGTAAAATCTTGAAGGAGAAAAAAATAATTAAAAATTTTAATAATCTATCGCCAAAAATGCTTTTTTTATTAACTAAGATTTAAGTAGAATGTTACATAAATTATGATGAGTATTTTTAATAATTAATATTAAAAATATAATTTATTTAAAGTTTTTCAATTCTTTTTTCTAAACAATTTTATCTTTATTGACAGTAATAAGATTGTCCAAAGAAGAGCAATTAATCTCTGATATCGAGACAAAACCCTCCAACAGATACATCATGACCCCCCAGATTAAACAACTTTGACATAAGTACGTATTTGAACTGCCTCAAAATTCTAATCTAATCATTTAATCATTTAATTTCCAAAATTTTGTTGATCTTACGATTGTTAAAAAATAATTATTTTTTTCAAAATGATTCCACAAGATAATATCATGATTTATTTCGTAAAATTGCTGTATTTTGATTTAAGACTATTCCTCTTCCTTAATTTTTTTATCACAGAAAATGTTTAGGTCAGATAAGAAGTTTAATAAAAACGTTTCTGTTTTATTCAAATTCAAGATATAAGAATTTTAACATATATTTTTTGGTCCAAGCCAAATAAAATTGTAAAAATTAGTTTAAAACAGTGTCAAAAGTAAGGTGAATTAAATAATTTAACGTACCCATTAAACGTTTTTTACATAACATTAGAAACGTTTTTTATACTCAAATAGTGAAGTTATATTTTGTATCTACAATAATTTTAACTGACGAATATCATGTGGAATAAGAAAAGAACAATTATCCTTATGTATATTGGGTACATGTTGATGTCCAGGGATTAATTTAGTCATTTTTAAAAGTAGACTCGGCAACATAAGTGTTTTTAAGGTCGGCTTAACTCTTTTGGGTAGTCGAATGATGTAAGTTTAACTAGGCTAATCCTTGAGGAAAGATGAATGTTGATCAGTTTTTAGGTATAATGAGATTTCCTAACTGTATCGGAATTTAAAGATAATTTTTATTTATATTTTGAATGTCCTCTGTAAAACCCAAGGACAGACTATCCAAGTTAAGGTTTTAAAAGTGTTGTTCGAGAACTCGAAATTATTTTTATTTTGAATGTTTATTGCTGAATTATTTCGCTGAAATATACATATATATATATATATATATATATATATA
>MQRK01219935.1:0-10533 GCA_001938485.1 Girardia tigrina
TAGTGGACCAACGATGTCGATGTGTATGGTTTCTAGTTTGTCTGTTTCCGGATAATCTATCTTTTTAATTTTTGGGTGTTTGCTTGTTTTGTTGAGATTGCAAACCAAACAGTTATCTACGAAATTTTCGATGTCTTTCCTCATGAGTGGCCAGCAAGCTTGGAGATGTATCATTTGATATGTCGTTTTGTAACTATAATGTCCCATGTTGTGTATTGTGCTGATACATTTTTCGCTGTATTCTTTGGGAATTAAAATTCTTGGGTTATGTTGTGTGCTGTTGTCATAAAAGAAATCTTCGTGTTTGATTATTTCTAGGGATTTGTATTTGCTACATTCTTTCGCTACTTCTTCTTGTTTGTCTTTGATATCGTCGATGTTAATTATTGCGTTGAAATGAATATCATTTATTTCTGTTCGAGACAAATAATCGGCCACAATGTTTGACTTTCCTGATATGTGTATTATTTCCAAATTGTATTGTGAGATGTAATTTATGTGTCGTAGTTGATGTGGGCTTGGGTCTTTCATGTTAAACATATGTATTAGTGGTTTGTGGTTGGTGTATAATTTGAATTGTCTGCTTTCTAATATGTGTTTGAAGTGTTTGATGCTTGTGACGATTGCTAGAAGTTCTCTGTCGTACGTAGAATATTTAGTTTCTTCTTCTTTTAGTTTTTGAGAAAAGAAACCTAAAGGTGATGTTTTGTTTTCTATTTCCTGTTCTAGTACGGCTCCTAGTGCTATGTTTGATGCGTTAGTTGTCAAACTTAGTTTTCCTTGGTTTTGAAGCATTTCGAGACCAGTTATTTGGTTTATTTCTTTTTTAATTTTATTGAATTGTTTTTCGAGTGCGTCGTTCCAAGTGATATTTACGTTTTTCTTTTTGTTTTTAATCTGCTCGTTCAAATCTGCTAGCAGTTCAAAACAATGTGTGATATAATCATGATAGAAATTGATCATTCCCAAAAATCTTCTAATTTCGTGGACATTTCTTGGTGGTTTTATTTTTGTGATGTTGTGTATTTTTTCTGGGATTGGTTCAATTTTGTTGTGACTGATTTGGTAACCGAGAAAATTGANTTTATTTTTAAAAAATTCGCATTTTTTAAGATTAATTTTTAAGCCGTTGATTTGTAATAATTTGAATATGTTCTCTAAATCTTTTTTGTGTTCTTCTTCATTTTTGCTTCCGATTAAAATATCATATATGTAGGTGACTGTGTTTTCGCAGTTCATGAATATGTTGTTCATGGTTCTTTGAAATGTTGCGGCTGCGTTTTTTAAACCAAATGGCATTTGTTTGAATTCATATAAGCCAAATGGGGTTGTTATTGCCGTTTTCTTAATGTCCTCTGGATTCATTGGTATTTGGTGGTATGCTGATTCTAGGTCTATTTTGCTGAATGTTTTTACTCTATTTAACCTAGTGGTCACATCTTTGATTAATTTAAAGTGGGTATACATCGTTTGTGGTTATTGCGTTCAACTGTCTATAGTCTCCACAGCATCTCCATTCTCCATTTGCTTTTTTTTCATCATGAGTGCTGATGACCAGTTTGAGTTTGATGGTGTTATGATTTCTCACTCCAGTAGTTCGTTGAAAATCACAACCGTTGCCATGGTAACCGCGACCGTTGCCATGGTAACCGCGACCGTTGCCATGGTAACCGCGACCTTTGTCATGGTAACCGGACCCGTTGCCATTGCAACCGGTAACCCCCTCCCGGGGGGTCAATTATCGATTGAGGGCGAACATACATTTTCCCCCTACTCAATTGTAAATTATGAATTTAAAACAAACTTGCAAATTGTAGATTATAATTTATGGAATGTTATTTGTGAAGTATAAATTATAAATTGTAAGTTATAAATTTTGCAGTATAAATAATGTGGGAAATAAGAAGAAACAAACTGAAATTAAGAATTGAAGTTAAGCAATGATTTAAAATTGGAAATTGTGAATTAATTTAAAAATAAAAATTAACCAAACGAAATTAAATTTAAAACTAATGTTTTAAAATCATAATATTTATACATTATAAATATTGAAATTATATTTTATTATTTTTTGTTTAAATCTAGTTTGTATAATAATGAAGAAAATTGTTCCGCAAAATTTGTTTAAGAAATTTGTAATTATTATAAATTTATATAACAAAACAATTTATAGTAATAAATTGTTTTGATATCTTATGAATTCTACTTCTGATATCGAACCTAACAACATTATTTCGGAATTTACTTTTTTTACGTTGATTCAGAGGCATAGCTAAGCATGGGGATATAGGGAATCAACCCCCTCCCGAAATATTAAAAAAAATTGCAATAGTAAAAATTTAATAACATTTACTAAATACATAATACATTTACATAATACATTAAAAAATTTATTTTCATTATATCTTTTTTTTATTTAATAAAATTCTTGATGGTTTAAATTTTAATAACTAACACATTACTAATTTAAAATTTTATCTAGTAGAAATAATTAGTTAAAATATTGATAATTATATGCAATTCGAATTAATTAACTCTTATAAAAATATTGTTGATAAATATTTGATTTCAGTAACATCATCGTGAAGAGGAAACAAGATATGATCGATTTCTTTGTACCGAACCAAAATCATGTCCAAATCCCTTTCTGAAGCCAATATTAAATAAAATTTAAAATCAGTATCGACTTCAACTTTTACATCATCTATTCTGCTACCAATTGTAAATGATGCAACTAACTACTCCCCTACCGCAAACACTTCAGATCCTGTGATTCTAAACCATTGCCATCCAAGTTCACAATCAGATTTTTGTTAAATCAGATTGTTAAAATGTCAAATAATTTTGTTGAATTATTTTTTATAAGATTGATATAATATATCATTAATATTTTTAATTAAGCAATATACAGGGATAAATGAATCTGACCTTTCAATTGCAAATTCAAATGATGTCAAGACATGAAATCACCGGATTTTGAACTCCAGTGATGCATTGAGATGAGGCATTACTGAAGTTTAATATTATTAAATGTGGTGAGGAATGACATCACAACACCATCTATCTTTTCTTAAACATGTTCAAGGTTTCCTTGGTAAGGAATTTTAGTGTTATTTTTGAATATTTGAAAAAATCAAACCAAGATAACTTAATTAGAAGAAGTAAAGGTTGATGTTCAAGATGGAAATAAAAATAAAATTTGGAATTTGAATTTAATTCCAATTCCAATGATTATATATATATATATATATATATATATATATTTATATTTATTACTGTTAAAAAGAAAGAAAAAAAATATTACTTAAAATTACTTTTTTTGTATTGTTAAAAAAAAGAAGAAAAAACTTATGATTTGAAAACTTAAACTTAAAAAGGTTTATTATTTGATTTGTTTTACTGTAATAATTATAATTAGATTTTTGATATCCAATAAAATATATTAAGGGATATCGATTTTTTAATTATCATAGAAAAATATGAAATATATTTAATTCGAAAATAAATTATGTTTGGAGAACAGATAGCTTTGCCATTTGACTATATTTTTATGTGGATTATTTGAAGATAATCATGTAAGAATTCCTGATCAGAGATTGCATATCAAAGAAACTGACGAAATTTCAGCACCTACTAAAATTTGGGGAGATATTCATGATCAATGGTATGAATTAATGAGAATATTTCAAAGTTGTGGAAACAGTATTGGAACGAAGTTTTGGAAAATAATCACCAACAAACACGGTGTCTAACCGACTACTGGTGTTTACGAAAGCGACAGTGATTTGCAATTACAGAGAATTTATGTTTACTTTACTTCTGGAATTCATGAAAATTGTGTGTCGATCAGCGTCATGGTTGAACTGAATAGTACCACTCTCGATTAAGCAATGAATTCGAATTTTGGGAATTTTTTTCAACCAGATTATTTCATCGGTGGTTCCACAAGTGCTTCTAATAATCGCGAAAGAAATACGGTCCTCTTAAGGATCACAATTGACGATTGGGAGCTTGAATTTTGGTACGTGTTCTTATGGGCCCGAACGTAAATACTTGGACCCAACAAAAGTAATTTTTAAATATTTCAAATTGAGTTTATTACGAAATTTAGAAACACAGGATTTATTTTGTAATAAAAAATAACCATTATAACGTTAACTTAAATATAATTAATATAATAAATATATAAATCTCATTTAGTATACAAATTGAATATTTCTTAAGTTACAATAAATAATTGTACATCAAAATGTCTTCTCTATCTCTCTAAACCTTTTTACATTATATTTCTAAGTGAACATCAAACAAGGTTAGTTACAAAGGTACAGTGATAAATAAAATAATAAAATTCTATTTTTTATAATCTAATTCTATAATACACGATTTTATCTTTATTAATGGTCCTTTTTAACTTTATCTGAAAGTGATTCAATATCTTCTTTTAGTTTCTCAAGCAACCTGTATTTTTGGTAATTAATATTTTATAATATTTAATTTATATTTAATAAATATTTACTTTTCCAAATCATTTGATTCGATGTTGGTATTATTTTTGTACACATCTTTTGGTTCAAATTCGAATTTTGACAATTGCAAAAAATCAGTATTCGCCAAACATGTTTCCATACACATTCTTTCAAAATTTGAACATACTTTGTCTTCTTCATCTTTTAATTTTATAACTGAAAAAAACAATTTTTAATGAGAAAAATAGATTAAATAATGTTAGTGAAACCGATTCTCGACCCGGAGATATGAACGTATAAAATTGTCGAAAAAAATGTTAATTTAAAAGAAGAAAAAACAAAAAAAATCAGAAAAAATGTGGAATTTTCATTCAAACTTCAATCATCAGTAAGGTTCGTAAATTTTAAAATAATTAATATATTGTGAATGAATTTAAAAAAACAATGGCATTTTTTTATAAAACAAAAGAGACGCCATTTAAAAATATATTTTTGCATGATAATATATTTCGACGGATTTACCGTCATCTTTAGATCACGGACTTTCAGGTTTTTTTACTGCTTATAAACTGCATATGAATTTATTCACTGTATATAAAATTATTTACTGTATATGAAATTGATGATTATGTAATCTATTATGTAAAACATTATTACTCTTTTTTTAAATTTAAAGTCAGTCATTTAAAGTTAAAAATTTGTTTTGTAAATAATCATCTACTTTAATTTTGTGTTCGAACGTTTTTTATCAATATCCATGTTATGGGTGCAGTATATTAGAGAGACTGGCCGTCATCTATGTACACGAGTCCAAGAACACGCTTATAGAAGGGCTAAGAGCATAGTAAAACTTCTAAATGTGATGTGAGTATAAATAATTTTAAAATTCTGTGCAAGCATTTTAAAATGCGTCAATGTGTTAATAAAGTCTCGTGACCCTAAAATGAATTTTCAAACGGCGCACTGAACCAATTTGTTAAGTGTTTTAAATTTACTTAACTGATTACATACTCATCAATTTCATATTTATAAACATTAAAAATAAGTAAAATGCAATGATCTGAAGATAACTGAAAAACTGTCAAAATATATTATCATGAAAAAATAAATTTTTAATTAATATATTAATAAACAAGTTTTGAGTAAATATATAAACAAATATAAATTCGGTGTTAAACTTCAAAGCGTAACTGAGTGTTATTTTAAATTTTGAAATTTTTTTAGTAAAATTGCTTTTGTTCTAAAAACAATTGAGAAAATAAAAGAATAGAAACTTTCTTTTTCTTTTGCTGATTAAGTGTTAATAAGAGATAAAATAAAATATAATAAAAATGTGTGAGCTTAAAGCGTTACTCTTCAGAACCACCAAGATAGGTTGCTTTAGCAATAGAAAACGAATAATTGGACGAGGTAATGTTTTATGAATTATAAGCAGATTTTGGACAGTTTGCGACTGTTAAGATTTTAACGAGCTCACATAGATTTTTGAATTTTATTATTTTAAAATCTATTAAAAGAATTTTTAAAATAGTTAAAATATTTCAATTTGACAGATTATCTGCTAGAGTAGATGAAACGTCTAATAAAACATCTATGGTTAATTTTTTGAAATGTAAGAAAATTAAAAGAAAATTAGATCAGTCAAATGTTGAAGAAATTAAACAGAAACAAAGTTGTTCGAAAATTGATGATTTAAAATTGGATAAACTTAGAATTAGTATAAATCAATTATCAAATCAAATAGATTTAAATAAAGAAATTTAAACTAATAAAGTATATAATTATGCAGCGAAGATTGCGGGAATGGAAGTTACTACAGAGGAAACTGCAAATTTCTTAAAATTGTTATCAAATTATTTACATGATAATGACAATTCAAAAAATAAAATAAAGTTATTGATGAAAAATCTGGGAAAAGAATTAAGACAGATTTTAATATTAGAAAAACTTGAAGAGAAGTTACTACGGTAGATTTATCACCACAGAGTATAGTTAAGGATTTAAAAGATTTGATAGTAAGTAAAATGGAAGTTGAAAATTGTATTTTGATCTTTAACAATCAAGTATTGGAACATGATGAATATTTATTAGATTATGGAACATTACCTTCGTATATTAATAATGTGAAGTTAAAATACAAGAAAAGGCTATTGAAAAGAAATATGAATTAGAAACTTAAATGCGTATAAAATATGTTACACCAAGATTAATTAATGAATTTAGATGTAATTATCTTGATGATGAATACATTATTAGTTTATTAAAGGAAATTGATACGTTTACGGTATCTGAAAGTTTAATTCATTTAATTAAACCATTGTTGGTAGCTCAGAAACACAAAAATACAAAATTTCGTTCTAACATTATGGATCTTCTAAAGAAACTTTCGAAGTATCTTCGTAAAAAAAATTCAAATGTATCTATTAAGAACACCAACATGGCTTTTCAAACTTTTATTTTCATTACAATCAGAATTGTCTTTTGGACAATTCTCAGCAAAACGATGTCGTCATTCGACATCGTTCTAAATTGATAATTTTTTTATTAATGTTTGTTAATAAACAATTATTCGAACAAATATTTCATTATTTTCTGATTTTATTTTTAAAATTCAAATTTTGTAGTTTTAGTATTAATTTTTATTTACGTATTAATTTTATTTAAAAATTATTTTATGTAAAGAAAGAACATTTAATTAATTCAAAACTTAGTTAAAACTATTTATTTTATTTAAATTTTAATATGAAGATTTGAAAAGATTTAATATTTTTAATGTTTTTAATGTTGTACTTTAAAATATAAATTATATAAATTATACTCGAATAATTATTTATCGTGAACATCTAAAATATCAATTTTCCATCTGGGTGGGAGAAACACATTTCCAAATACTAAACTCAACATACAAAATTCAATAAACCAATTTCAACATACCAAATTTAAAATATTCCTCACAGTATCAAAAATATTTTTAGCATTAAATATTCTTGGCAATCGTATTGTTCAGGTAGCTGAACATTGGTGTATTAAAGTTAAAAAGTTTAGAGAAAAAGAGAAACGAATAATTGACAACTCTGGAATAATTAAATTATTTTACAGAAATCAAGAATTAGAAGATGAGGATTACGTTTATGATTATGGTATTTTAGACGGCGAAATAAATCAAATTCAAGTGATTTTCATGGGTAAATATATTAATGATTATGATAAAAATCTTATTGATAATAATATTATGAGGAATACTAATGAAATCATACCACTGATCACAGAAAATTAGATAAAAAGTGAACCAGAAGTGTTTCTTGAGAATATGGATGATGAAGAAATTAGTAATAACATGAAAATAGAAAGTATTTGTGATATCCAAGAGCCAATGACTCCAAGAATTGACAAATCATTTTTACAAAAAGCTATGAAAAGTATTGATAATATCAATAATGATAACACAAAACATGTATTTAACAAAGAGAAAACTTCTAAATTGTGGAGGTTTACTTTATTCTTATTTATTATTCTTCGAATGAATCAAACACAAGCTCTTGTAACGTATGATTGTTCTCAGACTGAAGTCGGAAAAAATTATTCTCTTCTAGATGTAGCAGAATGTTCAGAAGCTTACCCGTTACATATTCAAGAGAAAACAAATGTTTTATATCATCTATATCAGGAATCTTGATTTCGTAGAGCTAAAGTAAGAGAATGTATGGTGAAAAGAGCAAATTATATTTATCATAGTTGAAAATGGAGTCATACTTCTATTATCAAGATAAATGCAATTCCCAGACCTGTGAAGATATTACGTAAAAACTGTGAAGCTGCGTTTCAAACAAAAAAAAATTAAAAATTGATGAAACTTTAAAACTTCCAGCTAAAGAAGGAGCAATTATGAGAGAATCAGTTATTAGAAAGGGAGTTATTGAAGTAAATGTTGATTGTGAAGGCAAACCTGTAAAATTATGAGAAAAAATTATACAAAAAATTATGATTTCGGAAGAGTATCAAACAGAATTAAGAACATTTGATGGAATATTTGACGATGCGACTGGAAAATTACAATCATATCCATTTTGCACCTTTAGAAAATCAAGCTGTCAGACTGAAGAGTCAGTTTTATTGTATAATGTTAATTACAAAGAGTGCAATTTGACATTTTTGAAATCAGCAGACTTTATTGAAGCTCAGGGAATGCATGTTAGAGAAAAACCGGATATTTTAAAGCCAAAAAAGTACCAAACTATAAAGGCATATCCAATAATTCAAAAGAAATAGGCGACTGTTTTAATGTCCTCTCTCATCCGATGGAATGATGTTTATTAGGAAAGATAAACAGAAGTTTTGTGGAAAATGATTTACACTACGAATTATAAAGGTTTATGTTTCCAAAGAAAAACTTCAAGATGCTGGAATTGTGCATAACGCTGATATGAAATTATCACAATACCTAAGTAATAAAATTGATTTTGCATTTCATTTTAATCAATTTTCTATTGAGAATATTTACCGAGAAGTAATATTGAATGATTGTAAGATAAATAGGGAAATTTTGAAAAATCGGATTGGTTTAGTTTTCACAAATCCAAGCTTAGTAGCACCAATGCTAGTTTCAGAAAATGAAGTATTCGGTAGAGTGATAGGAGAAGTTCTATGTACTTATAAATGTAAAGAAGTCACCGTTCAACTAATCAAACATAACAAGTGTAGTAACGAACTCCCAGTGAATTATCAGGGACAATTAAGGTATGTGGAATCTATAACTAGAGTTTTAACTGAAAACGGTACAAAACCAGTATTTTTACATTGCAATGATATTACAGCCCCATTATATCGAGTGACATGTGGATTTCTTTACCAAACAATAAAGAAGTGAAAAATGTCGAAAAATTGGAATTGAAAAAATTGGATTATCTTATAAACTTTACATCTTTGGATCAAATGTCTACCACAGGTATTTATTCCCCTGAAGAAGTGGAGGATGTACGAAGAAATTTATTATTTCCTTCAAAACGAGAAAGAGTTAACAGAAATTGTTGAGATTGTCCTACCAGGAGGTGTTGGTCAGGTTAATTATAATATTTATCATTAATGGTAAACAACAACTTATCTATAGGAATGGTAAGAAATTTAAATTTTAATCATTACTATAACTTTCAGATCAAATATTGGGAAAATCAACTTGAAATTGATAATGATCCACATATTATATTTCAAAGGAGGATATGGACAAAATCAAATCTGGAAAAAGTGACGATTGAGCCCACATGGTTAAGTATTATGATTCGTTGGAAACCTATTAAGTTAGTACAAGTCAAAATAGAATATAAAATTGAGTCTTTCAAAAGAGCAGAATTTTCGACAGTTGAAAAATCTTTCTTTATCATTGATAATTTATATGAGGGGTTAGTTTTAAGTTTCGCCAAAATAGTTTATTATTTTTTTTAATTTGAAAATTTAAAAGAAATAAATTAACAATTATCAATTAGAGTAAAAATATGATAATAAATACTTATTTAAGATATGTTTACAGTAATAACAATTAATATATTTTAATAAAAGTTATAGAATAAGCTAAATAAATTTTAATTAACGGATTAATATTTTCAGAAATATTTTTTTAATAAAATGGTTATTGTAAATTTAAATTAATTAGTTTTATCATTAAGTTTCGTAAGAATTTAAAATTTGGTTACATTAAAAATTTGTAAATTTTTTGTAAAAAAATGTAAATTATTTAAGGGTAAAATTTTTGTAAAAAATATAAGATTATTTAAGATTATTATTAAGATATTGTAAAATTCTTTGTAAAAAAATATAAGATTAATTAAGATTTAATATTGTAAAATTTTTTGTAAAATAATATAAGATTATTTAAGATATTGTATTGTATTTTATATTGTAAAATTTTTTGTAAAAAAATATAAGATTATTTAAGATCAAAATATTGTAAAATTTTTGTAAATAACAGAATTTTAAAAAAAATACTAAGCACTTTTCATAATGCACTCAAAAGGACAAAATAACTTTTCTGGGTCAGAAAAGACAATTTTAGTGTACCCTCAGTTTTCAATTA
>MQRK01219941.1:4556-14708 GCA_001938485.1 Girardia tigrina
TTAATGAAAAATTGTAAATCGAGTTTTTCGATTTTTTATAATGAATATGAAAATTGAAATGATGCTTTATTACAGTAGGATTGAATCGTTTTTGATATTTGTCAATTATATCCGATCGTTTTGGTTGGATGATCTCCACCCGTTTAAGGATTGAATGGTCGCAAGACCGAGCAAAAGTGCCGATCAAATTGGAAACTACATTGATATCATAACAAACCAAATGAGTCATTTGATAGATATCGAAATTAAAGGCTTAAAATACTCGAATAGTTACTCTAGCGAACAATTGAACAACTTGATTCGCTCATCAAAACGATGAAAATAAATTTTATAAATACAATCTTAACATGGATAATGTGTGACGGACGCGGAAGCAAAGACTCAGTCCCGTTGCGACACATGTCAAGCTAATTATTGTTGAAAATTTCAACAATTTAACCGAACTTTGTCAGCTGAAAGTTGATAACTCACTCATTGAAATTTTGAACGAGAAATTTCCCTACAATTTCTATTTTACATTGTTCAATACAATGTTGGATTTGGTGAAACGGACAATTGACTGCATGCTGAGAACCCTGATTGAAGGTTATAAAGTCAAATAGGCTTTATTCGGCCAGACAAGTATGAGATATATTTATTTACATTTATAAAATAATAAATTAAATAATTACAATAATGATAATAATAAAAACAAAAATAATAATGAATTAAATGATAATAATAATAAAAATAATGTAAAATAAATAATGAATAAATGTAAAATTGAATAAATTGGAACATCGCAAAACGGAGAAATAATGATATAACCCTCAAAATAAACGCGGAAAAGGCGCAAAATAATTGGAAAAATCGTATAAAAATCAACAAGAAACAAAAACATCGCAATTGACATCAAACAAGCGAAATTTCTTGAAAAATAATTAAAAATTAATAATATTGTATTTTACTTTAATATTGCGATCAATAAACACAAATATTGATGAAAATTAACCGATAAAACCAGGAAAAATTCGTAAACATTATGGAAAAAATTAAACGATGGAAAATACGCAACAAAAACAGAAAAATATGGAAAGAAACACAAAAATTAATTAAAATAGAAATTACCCAAAATATCGAATAATCAATTGATCAATGCGTTCAATATTATGAAATAAATCCCAATCAAACCGAAATAGCGTAAAAACTTGTGAAAACGCGATAATATTAAATATCCACCGAAGCCGCAGCAAATACAGATTGGAAGATGCAACAAAATAAGCGAATTATATGCGGAAAAAATCTCAAAAAAATTACCAAAAAATCAGAAATAAACGGATTAACGAAAATAATCAAACTCCGCATAAAAATCCGATTAAAAACCAACGTCGAAAATAAAAACCGAAAAGCAGTGCGCACAATAAGCAATAGTAAGTGTGGAATAATTATGTAAATATTAATGTATTTTAATGTGTGTGTTGTTTTAATAATCATTATTGTAAATTCTAATTCAAATATATTTTTCTTAGATATTCTCTTTGACAATAGTGGCGTCATGAGCAGGATCAAAGCCGATAGTGGAGATCATCAGTTGAAATTACTGGAAGTAATTTTGAATAGAATCCTGAAAAAGGACTCCGCCAAAACTCCGAAAACATTCGAAGAAGGGGACGATGCTGCCCAATTTTTGAAATGCATGGATGCATTTATGCGGCAACTTGAAATATCGGAGGAAATACAAGCTGACTTCTTCATGGAATACTTGGAGGAAGATGTTCAGTGTTTTCTGAAATCGCAGTGGGGTTACACCCAAAACCAAAAGAGTTTCGAATGGCTCAAGGAAACATTTTTGAAGCTGTTTGGACGAAAGAAGTCAGATATTTCATCGTGGATGAAACTATTCGTAATTCGACAGAAGGATGGTCAGTCAACGAAGGAGTTTATGAAAGAAGTAAGAATTCGTTGTTTTAAAAAATTACCAGAGTTAACCTGCGAAGAAAGAGAGCCAAAAACTCTCCAAGTTTTTATAAATAGCTTAATGAATGACAGAGCTCAAAAAGCACTAAAAGTGCTGCAGCCTAAAACTTTGGATGAAGCATTCGAGATGATAAAAAAAGAATGTGTAACTCAAGAGATGTCGGCAACAGTAAATGTGCTGACCGAGAATGATGAAATTCGAATGCTCAGGGAGGAAGTTTCAGAACTAAATAAACGTATTACCTCATTGCAGGAAACGGTAAAAGAGCTGCAGCAAGAAAGATAATCGAGTCAATGGAAAGGCGATAATAGAACGAGAAATCCTGTCAAAGAAACAAGTGGATGCTGGAATTGTGGGAGCAGTAGTCACATTTTGAGAGACTGTAAAAAGTCTCGATTCTTCAACAAATGCAACAAAAAGGGGCATATAGATAAGTTTTGTCTAAATGGAAAACGTAAATCAGTCCATGTGGTCGAGTCTGCCAGTATATCCAGTAATGAAAGTGTAACAGACACGGGAACAGGTAGGGAAGAACCGAGCATTTGTCATATTCAAATTTTTTGTCAAATTCAAAGAAGTCGTATGCAAGAGCGGTGAAAGAAACAGTTCCAAAACAAAAGGAACAGAATAATCTTCGAGTAAAGAAGAGCAGTTATAAAGTAAAAGATCAGAACAGACCAATGTGTTACGGTTGGATCAATGGGAACAGTAAAAAGATCTTATTAGACACCGGAGTCAAAGTGAATGCTATCAGCAAAGACATGCTAATGGAGTTGCAAGATTCAGATAAAACATTGAAAACCAGATGTTCATCCAGAAGAATCAAGTGTGCAGATGGATTTACAGTGTCTGTACGAGCGGAAGTATCCCTGATAGTTGAATTGGGTGCTAAAGGGAAAAGTTGTAATTTCTTTGTTGTGGATGGATTGAGCCCGGATATTATTCTTGGGATACGGAGCATGAATAGTCTTGGGATTAAGATTGATCTCGATAATAATGGTGTTAATAGTGTTATAATATCCTTATGTTATAATATACTTATGTTATAATATCCTGCAGCCAAATCAATTGTACTAAAGTGTTTCGCTCCTCCCATGGTATTAAAAAGTTGTTGTGCGCCAGGAATTGGAAATGGTGGAACTTTAGTCTTTTGATTTAGTCTCCGGTAATCTACTGTAAGTCGAATATTTCCGTCTTTTTTTGGCACAATCACTATAGGAGCGTTCCACTCTGATAGACTTGGTTGAATAATATTTTTCTGTAGCAACTGTTCAACAACCTCATCCACTCTTTCTTGGAGCGCCACCGGAATTCTCCTTGTTTACTCCTGTATCGGGCCATTATCATTAAGCTCTATTTTATGCTCAGCGTTCCGCGCCAAGCCTATATCATATTTAGACCAACTAAATACGTCTCTTAATTCTTTCACTAAACTAATAATATTATCTCTATTGCTATCATTCTAAATTGGGATAAGAGACACTCACTTTCAGGCGCTTCTCGTGTAACAGCAGCTGCTACAGTCTGAGTCTCATAGGGTACATACTGCTTCCGACTCCTCAAACAGTGCCCTTTCACTTTAACTGATTTGTCGGGACTGTCGTATTTGCATTCACCTTCGAAACGAATGGAACCAAAATTGAACAATTTTTTTTACACGAGAAGCACAACAACTTTTTGATACCTTGGGAGGAGCGAAACACTTTAGTACAATTGATTTGGCTGCAGGATATTATAACATAAATCTTGCAGAGTGTGATAGAGAGAAAACAGCATTTAGTACTAGAAAAGGACATTGGGAGTTTTTGAGGTTGCCAATGGGCTTAGCGGCAGCGCCGGCAACGTTCCAAAGAGTTATGAAAGCGATATTAAACGAAGAAGACTGGATGGAATGCTTGATATATTTGGATGATATTCTTGTTTTTGGTAAGACACAAGAGGAGCATTTGGTCAGACTGCGAAAAGTATTATCAAAAATCAAAGAAGCCGGTCTAAAGATTGCACCAACAAAGTGCCAATTTTTTGCAAGGGATGTAAAGTACCTGGGCATAGAGTATCAGTCAATGGAATTTCAATGGACGAGGATAACATCAAGTGCATTCAGGAGTGGCGACAGCCAGAGTCTCAAGAAGAAATGAGAAAATTTCTTGGACTTTGCGGATACTATCGCAATTATATTAAAGAGTACGCCAAAATTGTTGCACCATTAGAAGAGGCATGTAAAGAATGTTGGAACAAAGCCAGGACTAGAAAATTACACCCGTTGCAATGGTCAGCCTGTTTGGGTGACGCATTTCTTCATTTGAAACAATGTTTAATGACCGCGCCAATTTTAGCAGTTCCGAATAGCTACAACCAATTCATATTCGATACGGATGCATGTGATAACGCGATTGGATGCATCCTTTCTCAAGTGCAAAGTGGTGATGAAAAAGTAATAGCCTACGCTTTGCATAAGTTGTATACAGCAGAACAACATTATTGTATGACACGAAAAGAGTTGCTGAGTGTCTATAAATACAAAAAAATGTTTAGACACTATTTATTTGGAAGAAGATTTACTATAAGAACTGACCACAAAGCTCTATGCTGGATGATGAATAGGAAAACACTGAGTACAAGTCAATTTAGTTCATGGCTCAATGAATTGAATGTATTTGATATGGATATGCAATACCGGAAAGAAGAACATTAGAATGCGGACGCTCTATCCCGAGCGCCAGAACAATGCCAGCAATGTGCAATGAGCCACGAAAATCCGAAGGCAAAACGAAATGTTAAATATTACAACGAAAATCAAAATGATAAAAAAAGATGTTGTGTACTGCCAGCGGATAGCAATGGAAGAAGAAGAGGTCTGTCAGACGAATGATAATAATATAGTTTTGATAATTAAACTTACGTAAAACAAAAACATTGAAGATCAATATCCTGGAGAACTTCAGAATGCAGAAAGAGAAGCCCAGATGCTATGGAGAAATCAGAAGGACTTGCGATTTAGAGGAGACTTGCTATATATTATTCGCCAAGAGGACTATCAACTTCTTTTACCAAAAAATAGAAGAGATGAAATTATCGGCCATGACCATATGTTGCACGGGCACATCGGAATCAGCTAAACAACAGTTCTTTTAAAGGTGAAATTCTACTGACCCGTTATGTCTTTTGATGTTAGAATAAGAATAGGAAAATGTAAAGAATGTCAGAGCCGAAAAAATCAACGACAGACAGAAATAAGGCTCAGGGATCCTTAAATGCAGGGTACCCCTTTGGAACAATATCTATTGATGTAACAGGACCACTAGTGCTGGCTAGGATACTAGCGCTAATCAAAGGAATCGATATGCCGAGATATGAAGGGCCATATGCGGTGATCGGTAAAATGGGGAAGCATGCGTACAGATTACAAAGGATTAGGGATGAAAGAATAATTGAGAGAAATGTGGTGGATATCAAAAGAATGAGAAAACCACAAAATGACACGAGAAAATCAGAAAAGGCTACAACAATTATGTCAAAAAGTATCAAAAGTGATCATCATGATGTACATGAAGAAGACCAGATGCCAGATGAAGATCTACAGAATATTAATGAAACAAGAGTGAGACACAATCCAGTTCGAGACCGACAGAAGCCTAAAAGATACAGAAATTAAGTTGTCGAACAGGGCGAGTGTGGAATAATTATGTAAATATTAATGTATTTTAATGTGTGTGTTGCTTTAATAATCATTATTGTAAATTCTAATTCAAATATATTTTTCTTAGTTAGATATTCTCTTTCACAACAGTAAGAATCGCAAAACAACTCAAAATTCACGAAAATTAAGCGTGACAAATATCACAAAAAACCTCATGCAAAATGCGAATAAAAATATTAAATCCGACAGAAAATTATAAAGTTGAAATTATTTATGTAATCGAAATTATAGAATATATTAGTAAAAATAAAGTCCCTACTCTCCTCTGGGTTGTCACTGAGGCGGGCCTGTACATTATACCTGCTCCAGGAGGTAAAAAAGATAATTTAGAATTAAAGGTTATCAGAAAATACACTAAAAAACTCACTTTTCGTTGGAATTTGGAGACGCGGTTTGAGGAGCGCGCGTAAATGATTGTTACCCATCCGATCCGTTGATGTGGTAAAACAAATCCGCTCCGGAGCTAAGATATCGAGGAAATGAAAGATGCTAGAAAACTAAAATTAAAACAAAAAATTAAAATAAACGTACTTTTAGAATTGGAAAATCACTGAATCAGCATCAATCAGATTTTCTATAGTTTCTAAAATTGGAAGTCGCTAAATTTGGAAGTGACGTGTTGAAACGAAATTGGACCTGGCATTTTGGAACTCTACGTGGACGAATGAAAAACAGTCACGAGTAAGAGTGTGCACCAGAAAGCAGGTATATAAACAGTGAGAATTTTTGACAAAATCAAACTTAAAACTTAAGACAATTTTTGACAATTTTCGAAGACAAATTTAAGACAATTTGAATAAATTTGATAAACTTAATAATTTTGGTAAATTAAAGGTTGGTATTGTTAAACTTTCGCGACCGAGAGAAAGAGTAGTTATTTACTCTCTCTCTCGGGTCCTGAATATTTAAATTTTTGTCTCAACGAAACAGTCAGTCACTCGGTTATTTAGTTATTTATTCACCTATTTATGTTAATCATTTCATTTTGAATATGTATTTGATTTCATACTATTATAATTTTTATATATTTAGTTTTATTTTAATTTTCCTTAAATTCTAAATATTAGTTAAATATTTTATTGTCACTTGAATACCCTTGGGTAGGGTCAGACTTAAAATCAGACAAACATAAATTCTCGAAGTCGGGTTCCGGCATGCGTTTTATCGCGGCCAGAATAAGTCCCCGGTATATGAAGTCTATGAGTGACAAAGCTCAAGAATTCATACCGGAAGGCACTTTCGGAATCCGACTGCTATCTATATGACCGTTTTCGCAGAATTGAGACGAATCACGATCAACGACTCATATTTTACTCTTGTTAATCTTTGTAGATGTTTCAGCAAATTGAGTTAGCCCAAGTCAAGCTTACCATCGAGAGACTTCAAGCCGAAAATAAGTTATTGAAGAGAAGCAAAGTGACATATCGCAAAGAGATATCGAATCTTCGTGAGAGTGTAGACCCACTATCCGCAAATTTAAAGGAAGCTTCCATCGAGCCTGAGGAGTACACCCGTTTGGTTAAACGGTGTGTTGCAATGGAGAGTCGAATAAGAGAGCTCGAGCGTCTTTATTCCGAGCAGTTACAACTTCAGCTGAGGCAGAAACTAAGGGCCGAGGAAGGGAAAGAGTCGCGCACCTTAGGAACGCAATGGCAGATCGCTGATTATCGAGGAGATGATTACGTGAACCGATGAAAGCGGCAGAGAATCCGCAAAAGCATCAATAGCGTTGTTAAATGTTTTCAAAAATAAATTTATCTCTTTGGGTTTATATGAATTGTTGATTCGTCATTCTTAAATTATAGTCAAGCATAGAGCAGTTAATATTTATTCAGCATTTCTTTCTTCATCATAATACTACGTCTTGACACTAAAATCATGCACATAAATGGAGGATTTGCGTTAGGGTATTCGAGCCTACACTTTTGTAAACGAATTCGTATTTCTTAAAATAATAAAAGATGGAATATTCTCATATCTATCATACCTGCTAAGGGGGTCTAACATAACAAGATGAAACATACAGTATCGTGTCTGGGGTCATCACAGCATTATTCGAATATAACAACACATCGTCGGGTTATTACATTAATGCAAATCGTTTTAATCTAACATCACATCATACCCACTAGGGCTGATCTTGTCTATCTGATCTTAAACCTGTGTAGATCTGGAACCTGGAAGGTCCTCATCACTTATCACTGCGTGCAGATGATATGCTAGGTGAGAGGCAAGTTGTGGTCATAAACACCGAGAGATTAGGAGTTGAAATACACATGCACAGGTTACCTTAGTATGAGAGTATTTTATGGTTGGTTACCGATAACCTGGGGGCTCAAAGCCAAACGACTCAGTTTCCCAAGATATGTTCACATGTTTTGCAAACCACGAACACCACAACAAATTGTTGAACTCTCGTTGTCAAAAGTTACAGTTATCACTAATCAGTAGGGATGTGACGGATTTCATTTTTTTTAATCCGGCTGGAGCCGGATTTGTGATGAGTTTAAGTAAGTAGCTTATTTGTACATCTGTATACCCTTACAAAAATCCGGCACAAAAGCGGTCAAATTATGGCCGGAACCGGATTTGTAAAAAGGGCCGAAAACCGGCTTCGGCCGGATTCCGGTATACCACTGCTAATCAGTAAAGGTCATACATTTATGATTGATAAAGTTTTGGTTATTAAGATGTAGTTTATCGAATATCCAGAAAAAGAATCGACAACTCAGGAAATATTTATTTATTCAAAATTCGACAAGTTTACACTATTATTAAAATAAGTACTAAGTTTATCGTTTCTAAATTTAAAGTCATTTACTCTCATACTCCCCTTGCCCTTATAGCACATACGCACACACCTCACGTGCAGAGGATGGCTCCTTGCTTCGCTAAATTCTGCAATCCCACACTCGTCAGGGTCGCCGTTCTGCTTTGTCGCCCGATCCTCCCTGACCACTCTATGAATTGACTTCCGTCTCTTCCTTCGAACGCGTGTGGTCTTCTACAGAACTATCACTGCCGTCACTCATTCTCGGCTGCTCATGGTTCGCTCTTGGCCCATTAGACCCTCTGTTTGCAGCCACGTCACCGTCCTCGGGAGCACGACTGACGCATTACACATGGTTTGGGACTTCGTAAATCACCACTTCGTAAATCTCACAACACGCAAGGTCACTTCATTTTACACTTCTGGTTCGCCGGTTTTACATACACTGCATAGCTCACTCGCAACTCCGAATTGTTCTTGACCTCTATCAACTTCGGTATTCGGCTCACGAAATCCCTCGACAATAACATTCGCCTCAACTGCACAAACATTTCCGATGATAGAAGTATGCTAGCTGAATTTGACGTCGCCTTGTACCACGCCAGCATGTCCTAGATCAATCCCCCGCTTCTTGCTACCATGTGTTTAATCGTTCGATGACAACGCTCGACGATCTCGTTTACACTCGGCCGATTTGCGCACCAGAACATAATCTCAACGCCCACTCCAATCAGCTGTGATTAGATTGGTGGTCCCGGATCGGTTGCAAAATTTACCATCAACAGTTCTCGCGGCGGACCGAATTCAGAAAATGCTAGCCTGAGAGCGGCACAGCTCTCGATCGCTTTCAAATTTAATTTTTCTTCACACTGAAAATAATCCTAGCCTGCAGTCTACCAATGTCATGATTTTCCGCTTGGTAATGTGAATTTCATCGATTGAGAGCGTGTACCAAGTTTAATTTCTCCCGAGCTTGTCTTTCTCCCACTTCACTGTTGCGGCAGCGATTGACGTAAGACAGAGAATACTCCTTTGTGACCGCTCAGATTTTATTTTCGGATACATGACCACGACCCAGTAGTCTTCTCACCAGAAATTTTGTTCTTTTCCCTCCGAGAAACGGTGAACCTTGTGTAGTATTTCTAGACTGTCTGCTGTCCCGTGCTCACCTTATATTCTCGCTGCCGCTTCTTCGGATTGCTCTTTTTGCTGGTGACAAACAGTCACTCGGTACTCTCTTGAGGCGATCTGCTTTATTCTCCGCTGAACTCACTAACTTTCATGTAAATTCAGACGTTTTCCTTCGATTGTTTAGCTAATGATGGTTGTCCTACCTTTTTTCTTACAGCTCGTTCATCCACTTAAATTTAACTGGTCCATCACCCTCAATTTATTTGTCATCCATCTGAAAACTGCGGCGGAGTCAGTCATGATATCGAACTCGTCCAGACCCAATGCCACCGCCGCTTTAACTGCTTCGATCGCTGCCTCCAGTTCCGCCAAGTTTATGATTGCTGCGTCGTCCTCTTTTGGTAGCCAAGTTGCATCCTCGACTACTGCTCCTCCAATCCCTACAGAGATTCCAGTTGCAAGAGAACTCGCATCATACCACATACGTCCGCGTCTTCAGTTCGAAATGTCCCACCTCACAGTCAACGGATCTTCGCTCTTCAGCCATCTCTCCAGTTTCTTTGCAATTTCCACTACTTTCAAATCTAGAGGCTC
>MQRK01219948.1:20247-47099 GCA_001938485.1 Girardia tigrina
ATAGGGTATAATTATAAGAATTTTCAGAAAATAGTATAATAGTGTTTTGAGAGAAAAAAATACGATTTTTACAGAGGTAATGTGGTAAAAAACCTGGCATAATGGGGTATAATTTATGGAGTTTGGGGGTATAACATGGCATCGTGGGGTAAACGTGCTAATTATATACTACTCCCGGAACCGTTCCCAAGTGAACCGTAACGGTTGCTAGGGTGATCGCGACCGTTGCTAGGGAACCGTGGACCAATCAGAAGTGTTTTTAGGTAATCGCGACCGTTGCTGCCTAGGCTAGGGTACCGGGAACCAATCAGAAGCGTTTCTAAGATGATCGCGACCGTTGCCATGGTAACCGCGACCGTTGCTAAGGTGATCGCGACCGTTGCCATGGTAACGGTTTCCTGGGGGGGGATGTAGGCCGAATGCCCATTTTTACCCTACTGATTAATTCATAACAATTTGTATATTTAGTAAATATTCGTTGCTTTCTACTTCTATTTTTAACAAACATTCCAAGATTATTAAAATCGAATCCTATAATTATGTTTTTTAATTTTAAAATTGAAAAAAATATTCAGAATAGTCTTAAATTTTTTCAAAAACATCGTTTAAGTTTAAAGAAATTTGATAACTTTAAACTTGAACGATTTGTTTGAAAATTTTTAAGAGTATTTTGAATATATTTTCAACTTGATAAAACGAGTAAAGATGATGCGGGCATAGAAAAACATTAAAATTATAATTTGAAAATAATTTAAAAATCAAAGTATTTATTTAAAAAATTCAAATTTCACAAAAACAAATAGTTTTTATAAATAAAAATATGGGATTTTAATTTATAAGTATATTTGTTGAGGTTATAAAATAAAAATTATTTTTAAAGTATTATTTGTTTTAATTAATACACCATTTCAACATGTATTTCAAAGAATAACAATTGAATTTTAAATACCTGAAATTTATTTTAAATAATAACAATTGTATTTCAAAATTTAAAAATTATATTTCAAAAATTAAAAATTGTATTTCAGAAAATAAAAATTGTATTGATCGGACACCAAATCGATTTAGTGTATCTTGAGTATTTGATCTTCACTGAATAATAAAAAATGAACGATAATTTATTAGTGATAACAATTTTGAATAAATAAATTTGTTCTGAAACGCAATCTAATATTGTATAGCTTCAGTAAATCATATATTACGGAAATTAAATTAAAATTATCATATTGTTATATTTATTTATGTTTCAAAGTTAAATCTCCAGGTTTCACATCAGGATTCATAATATCAACAAGTTGAATTTATTTAATATTTACAATCTCTTTAGAAGGCTTAAAAAAATTAATAATCACAACGTTCCCCTCTTTTATAAATCGTTATTTACTTTCTTAATCCATGTAGTGCTCTACTTATTTCATATATTTACTTTTATTTTTTGGTATGTATATTTGCTTTTATTTTTATTTTATTTATCTATTTGGAGTATTTTATGTGAAAGAAGAAGGTCAAGAAAAAAGAAAATCATTATTATTTATAAAGAAGAAGGAGAGGAAGAAAAGATATATAAAGAAAAAATATTTGGCATTATATATTATATTAAATCATGATATAATCTAAAAAAATCTTAAATCAATAAAAACAAATTAATATTATTTTCAAGCAATTATTTACCGACGAGATACGAATTAAAAAACAAAAGATAATTAACGAATCACAAATATACATCGACAACAAGGAATTAATCAAACGAAGTAACGTTACTTGCCGGCAAGCAAATACAATTCCTGGATAGAATTTTTAACAATTTCTGTAGAATCTTATCAGTTAGCTGAAGACGTACTAATTTTATCGAAAAGTATCCACGTCTCCGTTGATCAATTTAACTTTAACGTTTCCTTCATAATCCAGTGAGTTATTCTTTGTCGAACAATATTTTGTCTGTTAAAACAAAAATATTAGTTTCAGTTTTGTTGTCAATTCATTTTATTACTTCTTTATGCATTACATTAAATAAATTCATCAAACCACTTTCCGTTTGGTAAATTCGTTTAATTTAATTTCGCTGTATGGTTAAGAGATAAAAGATTCATCATTATAAAAATATAAAGAAATGAATCTTTTATTTCTAACAATTGGTGTCAGAAAAAAAGATTGAACCCACTACACAAAAGATAACAACACAACACATAAATACATATATTTCTAAACAATTACTACAAATTACATACATCAAACCAATCAACAAACAACAAGCTCATAACACAACACAACTTAACATAAGAACAACAACACACACTCACAGTTAACACATAACACATTATACACAATAACAATGCTCAGATCAAGAAAATACAAAAAAAACAAATACAACAAACCAAAAACATAGCCCTTTAAAAACAAACAACTAAGACTCATCACCATCACAGAACAAATCAAGCAATTACGATAACACCAACAACAATTCAACATACGAAAATAACTATAAAAAAGTTACAACAAAAGCATACACATACCAGACTATTTCATTGATGATAACAACTCACCTATAACGTGGTTTAACACCACAATTTCCATCGCACATTTAGAAAACATATACGATGAATACGACATATGCAGCGACAAAATGAATATGAATACGACAAAATTACCCTCAAAAATAATAAAACAAATATCACAAAAAATAGGAAAATTAACAACAATTAAAAATCCCCTCGAAACATTAAAAAAAATTTCATATCATATTGGAATCCCGATTTCCAGGACTTCTCAGATCTCTCTATATTGAATTTCATACAGTTCTCATCGTCAGAAGACTACTGTAGGACAACTGTTAACAACGTATTTCTTGATAACGTTAGAATTCAACTTTCATGAAAATAATATCCACTTTACCTTTTGAAGAAATTTATAGAAAGACTTGCGGTTTCAAAGATCAATCTTGATGGTACTTTGTATTTTGATCACGAGAAGGTATTTTAAATATTTGAAGCACTAGTTCCTTTCCAATGCCATAAAGTTATCGATATCAACTTTGGAAAGCTTGTCCAATTATATGAAACCTCAGTCGATAAACGACAATTGCCTTCATTGTTTTTGCATTTACTCAGAAATTTAGGTTTAGTGTCTTTCCAAACAGCAATCAGTGCCAGAGTTGGAAGCATTTTGTAAATATGATATCCGTTTTTTTCAAAATAATAAAAAATTATATAAATTTTCCTAAAAAAGAAAGAATATTTTTTCTTCTGACTCCAATTAAAATAAATACGAGAGGTATCATTAATAACAACTGACTAAGTGATCGGGTGATGCTTTAAAATGCACTGGGACGTTCTAGTCAGTTCTGTTAAAGTACTGGAAGAATTTGGCCAATACCAATGTAAAAATAGTAATTTTGAGAATCTACCAAACTCACTATTTTTACTATAAAGAAGAAGTAATACGCAAACAAAAAAATAGTAAACGTCAAAAAAATATTAGTCAAAAGTAAATAAAAAAACAAAGAACGATCTCAATCAAATAACCAATTTTATTAAGAGAATAAACCACAATATATTTTATAATCACGGTATTTTATTATTGTTAATTTTAAAATATCAATTCCTTTATTGTTTTTTTTATTTTTCGTTTTAATATATTCATAATCCCTCGTCAAGACATGTGGCTCAATATGCCCATAAATCAGAACAATTCTTCACAAAGGAGCACACATTCTACCAGATTAAACAATATAAATTGACCTATTTTATTTACGAATGATTCATTTCAACTTGATGCGAATTTTATTGAATGATTTTAAATTGAGAGATTGTTATTTGCGATGATGATGTTGATGATTGATGCGTGTTGTTGTTGTCTTTCTTTCTCAGATATTCGAGCAAAAAAACAAAAATCGCTTTAGATAAAAAAATATATATAACAAAAAAAATATAACACAAAAATCAATCTCAGACGACTATACATAACACAACACAACCCATATGAATCGCATAGATACACAAAAATACAAAAAAAAGAAAAAGAAACCAGATGAAAGAACATGGCGAACCCTGTTACGTACTGAGCCAATTTGCCTGTTGATGAAGTGTCTCAAAAAAAACTCTTTTTTTTGTGTGTAAGGCCTTTACAACCAACAACGACTAAACTTTTTACTATAAATTTAGATCTTCTTATCTTTATTAATTTTTTTATTCCTTTCAATTTCTGTAGAATACACAGTAATTGCTATGTCAAGCTTCTCTTCATTCTCACTAAACAATAAACAATATGGAAATGCTATTTAAAAGGACCAAAAATCCTTAACGATGTCAGTTTGTGTAGGTGTGTATGCGAATGCGTGTGAGTGTGACAGAAAATGCGTCATGTTTATCATCATACCCCAGAAATGTAAATTCTGGCTATTCCTCTGAAAACAGCAGATCTCCAAATTTGCAATTTACCATTTAACTATTCACTTCCTTCGAACGAGTGCCGCTCACACGCTTTGTATTTATCGCATAGCACTAATGCAACTTCTTTACATATAAAGACACAAGGCGCACCTTTTTTACCTTGAGTTGATTTGTTTTAAAAATATACATAAATATTACTTAATTTAATTTCTTTGAAACTTATTTCTATTTTTGTTGAAATATTCCTATCATTAAGTGGTTCATACAATTAATATCATTTTAAGTTATTTATTTATTTATTTATTTTTTTATTTATTTATTTCAATTATACTTTCTCAAACAAATAAAAACACTTCTCAGACGTATTTTTTTCGATATCCATTCTTAGTATATATTTAAAGTTCTTGAAAATAAGACCACTAAAAAAGTAGACCAAGGTCTTACTTTCGAAGAAAACTTGTACAATGGGAATATGACATAACTCACTGTTACTTAAAATTACTCGAGATTTGTTAGTTTTATTCTTCAATTTTATATCTTATAGCATAAAACAAATTATAATTGAAGTTTTTCGATCCTATCTTTGAGATTTTTTATAATGTTGTTCTGTGGAATTGTTTTTTGTTTTATATTGGCTTAATTATATCTTTTTACAAAAAATGATTAAAACCCCAATACTGGCTATAGTGGCCACTTTTATCGGTAAAATAAAACTTTAATTTCTATTTACATCTACACATCGATTTAATGTATTAAAATCCCATATTAATTATCTATAAAAACATTTATCGGTAAACAAATTTTTAAAAAAACTTAATTTATAAGTATACATAACTTAAATATATAATTATTCTAAGTAAAATATATACAAAATTTTTTTTGTTTAAATAACACAAAGAAAAACACGATGAACGAAAATACTTTGTGTGAGGAATATTTTGAATGTTTGATGTTTTGTGTTTGAATGTGCATGTTTATTTGGGATGGTGTCTCTCCTACCCAGATGGATGATTAATATTTTAATTCTTATTATCTGAAAATATTGTTGGGTATACAATTAAAAATCTCGTTTTAATTTAAATTTTTTNNATCAACTACTAATTCTGACTCCAAATGAACAAAAGGTTTCTTCCAACAATAATATATGAAGAATGAACAAGACCTTTTAATAATAATTTATTCTGCAAACCACAATTGAAGTACAAATATAAATTCAACTTTTTCAGTACACTTCAATTCAAAGATCACACTTAGATCAAACAGTTACAACAACTTTTTAGTTCGAGCGATGCTAAACTATTTCATTTAAAACTTAATATACTGATATTTTCGTAATGTTTCAATTTAATTTATAAACCTAACTTTTCTCCTTTACAGGATACTTGAATTTTACCTAATATTATTAAAAATCAAAATTACCGTACATTCAGGCTTTTAAATCTTCTTTGAGTAATATTTTGTGAGATATGACTGAAATAACTATTGCTTATATACTAATTTTTCCTAACCTTGAAAATTGAATAACTAAAACAATTCTCAAAATATTTACAAATATTTATAAATTTTATTAAAATACTGTTATATTAATCAAAAAATTATGAATTTTAACCAGCGAATTATTTTAAATTTTTAATTAGATTTAAAAATTAAATTTATATTTTTCGGAACCCCAACAATATGCAATGTTTAAATTTATTTCTAATTTAAAATAATTGTAAAATTTTAAATAAGTTTATTAATTTTATTTACAGTTTTTAAATAAATGAATTGAATTAATATGTTTTAAATAATTAATAATCATTTAAATTTTAACCAATAAAAATTGTGAATAATTATTTTAAAAATTTATGTAATTCTCCATTTACTATCTCCATCATATTAAAGCCATTAATCATTTAGTTAGAATCCAGTTGCAGGAAAGCTTTAATAAAGATTGTCTTGAAGACAATCAAGCTTGTTATGTTAATAAAAATATTAAAATTCAAATTTATGTTCTTAATACTTTGTCCGAAATGACTTTATTGTTCAAGTGAAAATGTCCAGGATATTTTGTAAAACGAAAATTGTATACATGGATAAATCATTGTATCCAATAATTAGAATATTCATATCTCTGATTTGCATGAATTATGAATCTATCATTCAGGTCGTAAGATACGATTCCCACATTGTAATAAACCATCTTCGAGATTTTCTCAGGCGAGATGGTGCTCTCCAGTAAATTACCGAAACACCATCCTTACCCGATAATCCACGAATCTTAATATCCTTTTCTTCGCTTTCTGCATACCAAGTTTACTGATTTGAGAATGCGCCTAAGAGCCCATTCTTATCATTTTGATCGCTTCTTTAAGAGAAAAAGAAACAAATATTTTCAAAAATCAATGAATCGACATCCCTTAATTTTTGTTAGAAAAAATAAGTTGTGTCCTAGTTGCCCGATCAATCTAGCCGACCGAACGTTCCCATTGCAAGTAACTGGTCGACCATAATAGTCTAATCGGTAACATGTCAGTAATCGAAATTGAAACATAAAGTGACCTGATAATGTCTGTTGTCGTTTCAATGACTCTTCCGACCAATGATGCCAATGATCCGAAGTCCGACGATCAAAACTTTTATTCTTACCAGCATCGTGGATTATAGCATCCTATGATTATTTATATGCAATTAAATTTCATAATTTATGTATTTAATATACACTATAATTTTAATTATGATGGGACATCTACTGCATTTCTTACTATTGCGAGATAATCGAGAAGGGAGGGATCTAGCAATCTTTAAATACATACTAAAACCAATCGACCACATAAACCCGATTATATGTCCAATAATAAACCTTGTCTTTATCTTAGTTGGAGTGCTTGCCTTAGATTTAGTATCAATTCTAGTGTTATTAATTCATATCCCCGAATTCTGACTTCCTTTACCAGTGTCATTTTTGATTTGGCTATTACTATTCTTAGTGCGATCTTTATTTCAATTCTCTTTCAAATAAATCACTGCTCCTAAAGCTTGCTCTGAAGCATTGAAAAAAAATTTAATTGCTTTTCCCTGTTTTTCTGCAACTTTAAGCATCTTTATATCCCGATATTAGTTGACTATTGGCATTCCATTAGCCACTGTCGTGTTTTGTTCTGAATGCTTTTTGACACGTTATATTCTTAATCAACATATTCAAAGCATATTTCTTAGACATTAATCTTGGCTCTTATTACAAATGGACAGATAGGTCCAGAAGAATATCTACATCCATTGGAATGAATATACCATTCAGATCAAGATCTTCTTTATCTATCCAATCCACATTTGCTCCATTTTCTTCGTTCTCAATTATAACCATTAGTTCACGTTGACAACGTACAGTGACTCTCTGTGGCCTGATGTGTTTAGGCGAAACAATAATCGATTCCTTCTTGTGGAAACAGAAGGCTTAAGGAGCAAAACTAATGGTACAAAGTATGTGTGACATGTCTTGCAAATCCAATCACTAAGAACAGATATATTGATGGACAGTACAAGTCATATGGAATCGAACGATAAGTATTTGAAAAGCGAGGAAGAATATCGTCCACGTTCAGGCTCCATTGTACAAACATAGATGCGAATTTATGAGATTTTCTGTATGTTGACCTTTCTGGAATAAATAGACCTTCGCTAGTTTGAATAACTGGTAAAAGAGCTTGAATAAATGTCTCTGTTATCACACTAAAATATGAGCTTCTCGGTTTCGAACAACACTTACTGTCACAGCATTTTACTATCTGTGTCAAGTATTGGCTTGTTCGTATGGGGATGTCGTACCACTTCTGATTTCTAGACAAGAGTTTTGTTATAACAGCTACACCGGGAACGTTTCAGGAACTCATGACAAAGGTGCTCGGAGGTATAGAACAGACAGTTGTATATTTAGATGACATTCTTATATTTTCAAAATCGTTGGAACAACATTACAAAATTTTGTATAAAGTATTAGATCAAATCGGTAAGGCAGGTTTAAGAATTAATCTGGAAAAGTGCCATATCTTAAAAGCGGAAGTTAAATTTCTAAGACATGTAATTAATGATAAAGGTATACAGACGGACCTATCTAAATTAGAAACCATAAAGACATTTGAAAAACCTAAATGTGTAAAGAATCTGAGAAGTTTCCTTGGAATTTGCAAATATTACAGACGATTACAGACTATGCAACAAAGGTGAAGACATTGGAACAACTCTGTGGATTGATCAAGAAGAAATTGTTATGGACAGACGCATGTGATGTAGCATTTGTAGAGATGAAAGAGGCTTTAACAACACCACCGATTCTAGGTTTCCCAGACTTCCAGAAAGAATTTATACTGGAAACTGATGCGAGTTTCGACACGATTGAAGCAGTGTTATCCCAAAGAGACAAGAACGAACGTGAGAGAGTTATTGCATATAGTTCACCATTCATGAATAATCATGAAATAATATAATGTATTACTAGGAATGAGCTGTTGGCAATGTATTACTTCTGTCAACATTTTAATCATTATTTGAATTTCAAATTTTAAAATTGTATTTCAAATAATAACAATTGTATTTTAAATTCGTATATTGTATTTCAAAAAATAAAAATTGCATTTCACAGAGTAACAAAAATATTTCATAATTGTTTTAATTTTAATTTAATTTTTACATTTTAATTTTTCTCAGGTATTTTTTGATATTATTATCAGTTTAATTTTAATCTTAAGTTTTAGAAATGAATCTACAAGGCAAATGCAGCATATGTCAGATGTGGGATGTGATCCATGCTATCATCTCTTACATGAGAAGGACTGTGAGATATTATTCACCAATGGTCAAATATTTAAATATTTTTAAATATTTAAAATATTTAAATATTTAAATATTTTTAAATATTTAAAATATTTAAATATTTAAATATTTTTAAATATTTAAAATATTTAAATATTTAAATATTTTTTTGAAAGGATTAGAAAAGGCAGGAATAATTCGGAAAAGAAAAAAATAATTCCAATGGAACTCCACGTTAGTCATTTTGTTTAGATTTCAGAAAATTGTATGAGGTATCAAAGAAAGTTTCCTTCCAATGCCAGACAGCCAAATATTAATGGATGCTCTGGCTGGCTGCAGAAATTTTTCCAGAAAAGATTTAGACAAAGCATCTCATCAAGTAGCATTGGATGAAAATTCTCAAGTCTTAATTTACTAAAAATCAATGAAGGATCAAATGAGACTATTAGAAGAAGTACTAAATCGATTGAAAAAGAAGGCTTAAAAGTCAGTGCAGGGAAATGCAAATTCGGAGTAGAGGAGCTGGTATTTCTGGGACATACAAATAACAAAGAAGGTATCTCAACAAATAAATTGAAAGTGGCAGAAATTCAAAAATTTCCGATTCCAAAGTGTACTATAATTTACGAGCATTTTTATGGGTGTAACTACTATCGACGATTTATCAAGAATTACGCCGAATTAGCAGTCCCTTTGCACAGTGCATGTAGCGGAAAATGTAAAGAAATATTTTGATCAGACGAGTGCGACAGAAGTTTTAACGAATTGAAGCAAAAGCTATGTGGTTCACCAATATTAGCCTATGTGAACCCAAATAATAATTTCATCTTAGACACAGATGCATCATTCAGATCGATAGGAGTAGTTCTGAGTCAGATTCCAGAATAGAAATAAGTATTAATCGCGTATGTATCGAGGACTTTAACCACACATGAAAAAGGGTACAGTTTGACAAGAAAGGAAATATTAGCTTTACAAGAGTTCATGTTACAATTCAAGCAATATTTATATGGCAAGCAATTTACGGCAAGAACTGATCATGAAGCACTGGTGTACATGAAGAGGAAGGATTTTATTACTTTCGTCATTGAAATCTCCAATGAAATGCTTTAATTTCAAATTTCGAATTTTCCTTTTTTTCTTCAAGTTCGGGAAAATTATTTTTTTATATAACAATAGTTTTTTTATGCTCTTAAGATTGAAAATGTGTAAARAGAAAACAGTATTTTAAAAAACATTTTAAAGAAATTTGTTAACTTAAAACTTTAACGCTTTTTTGAAAAATTTTAAGAGTATTTTGAATATATTTTCAACTTGATAAAACGAGTAAAGACGATGCGCGCATAGAAAAACATTAAAATTATAATTTGAAAATAATTTAAAAATCAAAGTATTTATTTGAAAAATTCAAATTTCACAAAAACAAATTGTTTTTTTATAAATAAAATTATGAGATTTTAATTTATAAGTATATTTGTTGAGGTTATAAAATAAAAATAATTTTTAAATTATTATTTGTTTTAATTAATACACCATTTCAACATGTATTTCAAAGAATAACAATTGAATTTTAAATACACGAAATTTATTTTAAATAATAACAATTGTATTTCAAAATTTAAAAATTATATTTCAAAAATTAACAATTGTATTGAATAGCTTCGATTATCTCCCCCGTAGCATTTGCTCTATATGCTCCTTCATCTATGCCGAAATTTTGCACCATCTCTTGGGTCTCACCTTCCAAGCACTTCTCCAGCTGTAGTTGCCTGTCATCTTACGAAAGCTCTGATTTCCTCACAAACGCCTCCAACGTTTTTCGACATTTCCGCTAGTCCCTCCCCCTCCCTGAGAATCGCGGAGGCTGTAACTTTTTCAGGCTGGAGGTGTTGAAACTCCTTATCGGTGCAATCGCCAATTCGATTTTGACGGCTTCTTCCTATCTGTTTCGCATTTTATACATTGTCTGCCGTCTTTCTCGGAAGACTTCCTCATTGAATTGATTTAAACGTTCAATCTCCACTTTAAGGGAGTTGACCACGTCCTTTTTTCTCAAACTCTTTGTGAATTGTAGGAATTCCTCCGTCTCTCTCATCGTTTCATCAAAGAAATTGTCGATTCCTAGGCATTTCTCCTCGAACTCATCATCCCCCACTATGGCGTTTTCTCATAATTTTCGAACTCCGCGCCGGCTCGCCTTCCGTTGGGACATTTTTTCTTCGAAGTCCTCATCAGCTCCTCCTCTGATCCGTAATTTCACCTTTATCGATCCCTTACTCGGAATGATTGTAGAGGGAAGCAATGTTTTATCCAATTTTGTTTGGCTGCACCAAATTTTGGTAACAATTAAAATTTAAAGGACTTTCGTGAAACTGTCTGAATTGAATTCCAAATAATTTTCATTCGATTTTCGTCTCGAAAGAATTTTTTCCGATAAAATTCAAAAAACAAAACTTTGTCAAAACTGTCGAATTGTTTTTTTCAAATTAAAGTGAAATGAATCGAAATTGTTAAATTGAATTTGAAATAATAGAATCAAATGGAATTCGTAACAAAGTTTTTTGATTGTAAAGTGTAGACTGAATTTCGTAAAACATGACGATTGATTCGATGACAATTTTATTTTGAATCGAATTGACATTCGAAATTGGTTTATATTTTTGTGTAGTCGAAAAGTTTGTGAAATTATCTATTTATTAATTTTTTTGAGATATAAAAACTGTAAAAATCGTGTTTGAATGATCATAATTTTTGATTATTAAAATAAATTTCTTTATCAAAACATCAAAGTAATTTTATTTCAATGGGCCCAGCCAGTGTTCCCGCCGGAACTTTTCATTGGGGGGAAACAAGAAAATATGGCGGCCATCGCGTTGTGCATGCCCTTTTTTCACCTCTATATCAAAGCGGATACTGATGATGAAGCAAAGTGATATTTCCAGATCCTTTGGCGCGGCCTTCACACACACTAACTGTAAGGCGTGGTTACTACAATGAATATATACCGCCTCTTTAGTGTGATGTTTAATCTGTTGAGCTTGCGTGCCATTTTTTTACCAGCCATGACAACCACAATACCTCTTTGAGGTGAATATCCATTTTTCCCAAAGTCTACTCCGTAACTGTCACCGATTCAGTACTTTTCAAAACTATCAGTCCGATGAAAGTCTCCACTGGCACAGCTTTAAGGATAAGAGTGCCTATGCAAACTTATAAAACAGTTTGACTTCTCAAATCTGTTGCTTTATCAATTATAACTGCAATGTGGGAGACCGATCTAATTGTTTTTAGTGTACGTGATTATTGATGTTATTTTATCGCTTTAAACATTTCATCAGAAATGTCATGAGAAAGATGAGTAAAATTGCTGGATCTTGGTTCGTTCTACACTTGCATGCGATTATTTCCATCCGATTCTCTGCACAAATTCAGGAGACTGTTATACTTCTTTAAATAGGTAATTTCCTCTTTTGTAAGCCAGTATATTGATTTCAAGTAATAAATTAGCCGTTGCTTATTTTCTTCTTTTTCGGTATCACTAAAAATGTGTTATTGATTAAACACGGTTCCTTGACGGAGAGATTCTTCGCTGGTGGAAATGAAAGCTTTTGCTTTCCTGTGGATTTTCAATTCCACATGCTTTAGAAGCATGTTTCATTTTACTGAAAACCCAGTGACTTTCTTGAAATTCTGGAAAGGTTAATTTATAAAAGCTCCATCTGAGCCTTTCTGATTTATTCGATTGAAATAGTACGATTTGCAGTAAAGACAATAAATGTCACTAGTGAGCCACTCACACTCGTCATGGTATGTACTAATTTTTGGCTTCGTCATTGGTGGAGACGACGAGAATTAAGGATTTTGAGACATCATTTCAGGACTAGAGGGGATTAAGGTGATGGAGTCTATTAAGAACACTAATTTGACTTTTTATATTTTTATTTAAACAAAAATTTTGATTGTCCTTAAGACAATCTTTGTCAAAACTTTCGTACATTTGCATTCAAAGCGAAATTGATTAATAAATTAATTCTCATTATTTCTTTAGCAAATGGGGAAATAAATATTTTAATAAAATATTTACTAAAAACTTATTGGATAATAATTAAAATGATTATTAATTATTTAAAAAATATTAATTTGATTTATTTATTAAATATTATAAAAATTAATTAACTTATTTAAAATTTTAAAATTATTGGAAATTAAAAATAAATTTAAACATGACATATTTTTAGATAATAAGAATTAATATTAATCATCCATCTGGGTAGGGGAGACACATTTCCAAATCAACATACACATTCAAACACAAAACATCAAACATTCGAATATTCCTCACAGAGTCAATTTTTCATTTGTCTGCTCCTGAGTAGATGTTGAAGAGGGCTGCTTGAGTTTAACAAAATAAGCAGTAGTAGAACGATTGTTGGCCATGGCCTTCAAAAAACACTAAATTGAAAATTAAAAGTCATAAAAAAATAAACTCAGATTTAAATTCACCAGATTTCCACCAATGATATATATATATATATATATATATATATAGGTTTTTAGCTTCATGGTAAACTTTTTAGATTTTAAATTAATTTTTTAACACAAATTTAATTTGTTTCATTTCAAATTACAGTGTTTTTAATTCAAATTATTTTTTATTAAATATCTAACAAATAACGAATAAAAAGAATAAAACCACGAATAAAAATTAAAAAAATAATTTTAACAATAAGATGAAACAACGTCACTGCAGTCAGTGGTAATTTCATGGACATGTCAACATATTGATTATTACAATCAGTAGAAGTAATTTTTCAATAATATTAAAATTAAAAAAACAAGTTTAACAAAACTTTTTACAAACAAATTTTAGCTAAAATTTAGGTAAGTGTTCAACTTAATTAAAAATTCTTAATTATGCATACTTCTACATTCAAATGTGGAATATTGTGCTGTTGATGAAATTCTATTTGGAATCAATGTTTTGTTCTGATTTTAAAGAAAAATTTTAATCAACAAACAACAATTTATCAATATGCACGATTCTGAAATGTATTTGAAATGTTTTTAGCATTTAGTTTTTATACTTTTGTATGTGTCTCAGCTTTCGCCATTGTTTTTCACATGTGTTGTATATTTTTTGTTTGTGACCTTTGTCTTTTTACACGAGTTGTACTGACTCTGACAACATGTGATTATTTATTTTTGTTTTTATTTATTCTTTTAGTTAGTATAGTGGCGTGAATGTTTATATTTTCATTTGTGACTTATTTTTTTTATTAATATCTCCTAAAGTTTCAAATGATAATGAGAGTGATGATCAGTTCTATGAAGCAGACGATGAATTAGTAATTTATCCTAATCAGTTAAAATAAAGTGAAAGCATTCGGTAACGATGAAAAATCTTAAAGTGAAGGCAACTTAAATATGGATATTAAAAATGTTCTCGAATATGATTTAACTTATGAAGAAAATAATGCGGAAATAATAATAGCGAATAATAATTGAAGATCAATAAAAATATAAAGATTAAAAAATGAAACGTATTTATCCGTAAAAGGAATTATTTCGAAGATTTCTTCTCTGTTTATGTAATCGAAGATATTTCAAGCTTCAAATTTCTACCAAATTAAATTGAATCCACTATCGAGACATAATCCGTCCATCATCTTTCCTATTCCAATTACTGTATGTCCATTTGTTATGTTATTTAATGCTGTTCTTAATAGAGTTTTCTAAGTTTTTTGCTTAGTGTTTATAATAGTTTGTTAAAAAAACTAGCTTAATCCAACACCGGAATATATTGTGGATTAAGTTAATTAAACCTTTGTTGAGTTATTATTTTTTTTGTCGTAAAATTAGTGATTTGAGTGATTCGGCAAATCATTAATTTTACATTTATAATTAAATTAAATTTATATTTAATAAAAGTTAATGGAATTTAAAAATTTTTAATTTGACTTTCAAAAAATTTAATTAGAAATTTAATGTTTATTTTGAAATTAAAAAAGTTAATTTAAAATTTAAAAAGTTTAACTTGAAGTTAAAAACCTATATGTTTAATACAAAATAATTTTTTTTAATACTTTTTCATTTTAATTTTTAATTTTAAAATAATTTTTTTAGCGATTAGTAAAAAATTTGGGGGAATACAAATTTTGTTGTTTTGGGAAGTTTCCCACTACGGAACCCTGAGTGAGCACGAAAAGGGCTACTGTATTACCAGAAAGGAATTGCTAGCATTAAGAGATTACATGCTGCATTTCAAGCATTATTTATATGGAAAAAAAGTTCTTGGCTCATACCGATCATAAAGCACTTTTATTTATGTCCCGGACAAGCAAACCAGTCAGTTCTCAATTTCAGACATGAATTGAAGATCTGTCGGGTTTTCAATATGACTTGCAGTACAGGAAAGGATCAGAACATTCAAATGCAGATGGGATCTCAAGATTGTCAGAAGCATTGTGCGCTCAATGTATGACGAAACATGTCGGAGCTAAAACAAGTAAGAGTAAAGTAAAGTGTTTAAACACTTATAGCACTATGGATCTCCACCATATCAAGGACATCCAACGAGAAGATAAAAATATTCTGGAAATTATTACTTCATTAGAATTTGATGAACCACCTTCGATAGATCAATCACAAGGACCCTTGTGGGAACACATTAATCACTTAATATTAGAATATGAATTGTTGTGCTATCGGGATGGACATATAAAACGCGTTGTTGTTCCAGAAGTGCTCAACATCGATTAATTCAGTACATTCATCAAGATTTATGTCACATAGGATATAAGAAGTTGTATGAGTATATGCGGGATATCTATTTCTGGTCACAAATGCGACAGACAATCGAGAATGTTTCTAGAGAATGTGTTATATGTGCATGTGAGGAATATTTTGAATGTTTGATGTTTTGTGTTTGAATATGTATGTTGATTTGGAAATGTGTCTCTCCTACCCAGATGGATGATTAATGTTTTAATTCTTATTATCTGAAAATATGTAATGTTTAAATTTATTTTTAATTTCATATAATTTTAAAATTTTAAATAAGTTTATTAATTTTTATAATATTTAATAAATAAATCAAATTAATATTTTTTAAATGATTAATTATCATTTTAATTATTATCCAATAAGTTTATATTAAAATAATAATTTTATTAAAATATTTATTTCTCCATTTGCTAAAAAAGAAATGAGAATTAAACCATTAATCAATTTTCGCTTTGAATGCAAATGTACGAAAGTTTTGGCAAAGATTGTTTTGAGGACAATCAAAATTGTTGTTTAAATAAAAATATAAAAAATCAAATTGGTGTTCTTAATAGTGCAAAACGGAAGGTACTAACAACACCATCTAAGGAGACATTTTTACCTCGAGATTATAAAACATTATTTGAAGAAGTTGTAATGGATATTGCACATTTTTTACCTTCTAAAACGGGAAAGAAATATGTACTTGTGCTGGTTGATAGATTTAGCAAGGTGGTTGTATTGGTACCACTTCGTAATAAGATGAAAATACGTTGATTGCTGCTATTAAAAATAGATGGATTTATTGATTCGGGAAAGCCAGATCATTTTTATCAGACAAGGGAAAAACTTTTGAAGGCAACAAGTTGCGGGAGATGTGTAAAATCTTCAATATAACTCAAGAATTTTCATCTCTGTTGGATCAATATTAGAATTCATTAACCCCAAAAATTTATTAATAACACAAATAACAATTATTTAAACAATTTTTCTTGAGGAACTTTTTGTTTTCTTTCGACCAAATTTCTTATACATAAAAATATGAAATTATAAATACTGATAAGCTATTTATTAAAATGCGATTTTAGAAATTAAATTTTTTTCATTAATTTTATAGATTAGGATTATATTATTTGATAAAATTTAATTTAAAATCAGTATAAAATCATAAAACCATATCTCCAACCTTGTATACTCTTTTGGTCTCTATTAACAGCATCACAATTTGAATGCAAACATTTATTGACAACACAAACAGATTTTTCACAACAATTCTCATTGGTCATCATTCTTTGATTGATATAGTTTTTTTGGTTCATATATTCAAATCTAAAAAACAATGAATGGGATTAATTAATAATAAATTTTAATTTCTCATATTTTTTATTGGATAAAAGTCATTGGATAAAAGTTATTACATATTTTTTTAAATAAACATTAATTTTTAAAATATATTACATTTAATAAGTTAAAATCATTTAATGAAAATATTATTAAAATTCATAATTATCAAACTTTAATTAATTAGTACTTAAAATTAATATCATTAAATTAATTTCATTAGATTCAAATAATCAATCAAATAACATATCAATCCCATCTGAGTAGGAGAGTCACAAATCTAAACAGCATACAAAAAACAAACTTACAACATTCCGAATATTCCCTCACAGTGACAAAGTCATAGAATGGCTGAGCGAGTTCTGTTACCTCGGCAGAATATTGAAGACATGTGGTAGCTGCAGTCGGAATATCGGTAAACGGTTGAATTGTCTCTTTCCACCGTATTACCCGCTGGTTATCCACAGTAAATTAGGGTACAAACAACAAACTTACAACATTCCAAATTATGCGTCACAGTCTCATTTACTTCTGGGATATTCTTTTCTTTTATTCTTTGTCTTATATCCTCTCTGTCTATTTTGTTTCCCATGTACCACTGTTGTCTGTCTATTTTCTTACCAAACACCACTTCCGCTGGACTGCACCCTATTGTTTTTTTGTTTTGTTGCATTTAATGCGAATTCCACTTTTGGTAATATATCTGCCCATCTCATGGCATTCCTTTCTTTTAAACTAGCTTGAATAAATTCTCGAATGGTCCTAAATTGTCTTTCAATTATTCCGCTTGTATTGTGGTGGTATGGACTGGAGAAAATTATTTTAACGCCTTTATTCTCCAACATTTCTCTGACTTTTTTTGCCTCAAAACTCTTACCACAATCAACATGTATTTCCTTTGGTGCACCAAATTTAATATCTATTTTTGTAATATTGTTTGTACAATTGTGTCTTCGTCCTGTCTCTTGATTGCCGTCAAGCTGATGTACTTGCTAAAGTGATCTATCATTCCGAGAATGTATCTTTCTCTTCTTACTGTTTCATGCCACAGTCAACATATATCTATATAAACCTTTTCAAATATTTCTGACGCTGTTATTTTAACGTTTTCTTCCTTTGTCTTCGTGGTCATTGTCTTTGTTTGTTGGCACTCTATACATGTTCCGACTACCTCCTTTACTGTTTTCTTTTCTTCCTTCATATCAAACTTGTCCCTCAGATATTCGTATACTCTTTCTGCTCCTGCATGACACAATAATCTATGTGTTTGTATGATTAAATCGTTCCGTTTTTCTTTTGGTATCCATTCTTTTTGACCTGCTCTCGCTTGGCTCCTTGTAGTCACTGCTAATAATCTAGTCCTATTCTTACCCTTTTTAGCTTCTTCATGTTCCATTCGACATTGGGTATACGTGTCGCAATTTCGTCTGGATAGCATATCCGCATTGCTGTGTAGTTCTCCTTTCCTGTATTCTATTTCTATATCTAAACTACTCAAGTAATTCATCCACGTTTGGAATTGGGTTGTTAATGATTTCTTTGTATGAAACACGAACGTGATAGCTTTATGGTATGTTCTCAGTTTAAATTTTTCCCGTACAAGTAATGATTGAAATGTTGACAGAAATAAAAAAAATGCCAAAAGTTCTTTTCTTGTTATGCAATATCCTTTTTCGTGTGCTGACATTGAATGTGATCCATATGCTATTACTTGCTCCGTGCCTGATTCACCTATCTGCGATAGTACCGCCCCTATCCTGTCAAAACTAGCGTCTGTATCTAGAATAAACTGTTTTTTGAAATTTGGAAAACTCAATATTGGTGCCGTTATCAATGCTTTCTTCATGTCCTGAAAAGTTATTTCACATGCATCTGTCCAAATTATTTTTTCTTTATTCGAGCCACACATTCCTTCCATTATTTTAGCTTTCTTCTCATATCCATTTATAAACCTTCTGTAGTAATTGTAAATTCCTAGAAAATTTCTTAAATTATTAATACATGAGGGTCTTTGAAAATTCTCTATTACTGCTATTTTTTCTGGATCAGTCTGTATCCATTTATCATTTATAACGTATCCTAAACATTTTACTTCTTGTCGTTATATTTTACATTTCGATGGTTTGATTCTTAATCCTGTCTCCTTTATTCTTCCAAATACTTCTTTTACTACGTTATAATGTTCTTCCTTTGTGCTTGTTGCTATTAATATTTCATCCAGAGAAACTGATGCTCCCTTCTTTATCAGTTTTAATAATTTGTTCATTAGTTCCTGAAATATTCCTGGGGCCGCTGCTATCCCGAAAGGCATCCGTTTAAAACAGAATTGTCATGATTTAGTGGCAAACGCCGTTTTTTCCTGTGATTCCTTGTCCAATTCTACCTGGTAATACGCGTTTCCTAAGTCTATTGTACTGAAATATTTGGTTCCATGTAGCCTATCCATCATTTTCGCTATATTTAGCATGGGGAATGCCTGTCTCTTTGTAATTAAGTTTAACTGTCTGAAATCTAGACATAGTCTGATTTCGTCCTTGTCTTTTTTCCAAACGCATACTATTGGTGTGTTCCATTGTGAATTACATGGCTTTATTATTCCATTTTCCTCTAGATTTTTGATTGCTTCCTCAAGTTTGTCCTCTAAATGTACCGGCTGTCTTCTTGGTTTTATGTTTATAGGTCCCCCTGTTGTTTCTATTCTGTGTCGTAATAAGTTTGTACAGCCGATATCCCAGTCGTTTGCCATGAATATGCCTTGATATTGGTGAATTATCTCTTCTAGTGCTTTATCATTTCACGTATCGATCATTTTCAATGCTTCTTTTCTTCGTTCTTCGTTTGTGATTTCTTTCCCAAACTTGGCCTCGATTTCACATATGTTAATTTTACTCTTATCTTGTGGTTTATTTTCTTTCCATTGTAGCTATATTCCGAATTCTTTCATTAATGGCATACTCCAAATCATGTCTGATCTTAAATTCTCTACTATTATAAATCTTATTTTCTCTGATTTCTTCCCAATTTTTATCAGTGTTTCTATTTCTCCTCTAACATCCATTTTTAATCCATTTGCTGCTGTCAATTTCTGATTTGTTTGTTCCATTCGTGTGCTCTTTAATTTCTTAAGTATTTCTTCTGTCATTACGTTTAAGGCTGCACCAGTATCTAATAGACATTCAATTTCTGTGTCGTCAATCATGATTCTGATACTTGGTCAACCCTCTAATCTGTTGTATACAATTGCTACATTTTCATAATTCGTTATTATCAACAATTCCCTTTCATCACACGTGTCTTTTTTTATGAATTTCGCAACTTTGTGACTTGTTTCTGGTTCCTGATAGAAGTTCGGTTCACTCCTGAATTTTGATTTATATTCATTAATTTCATATTTTATGTTATTTATATTTAATTTATTATTTATTTTATTTATATTATTAAAATTATTAATACTATATATATCATTTATATGATCTGGTTTATCTTTAAGAAAACTTACTCCAATGCCAAGATCGGTTCCTCGTCGTCTTGGCACGATTCGTTTTTTTCTGTATGTTCTCGCTCTTCTCGGTATTCTTCCTTCTCCATCATCGCGGTTTGTCCTTATTTATTTTTTTCCAAAAAGTTGAAGGACTCTTGCAATGGATACAAAATTATAATTATCGTAAATTTTCGAATGTTGTTTATTGGTCCATGATTAGCAGTTATTGTGAATTGATGACCAATATTAAAGTGAAAACAAATAAAGATATGAAATTCCTGTTTGATATAATTTTGAAATCTTTTGATCACATTTCTCAAAATATACAATTTAAAAAATTAAGAACCTCTGCGGAGATACAACAATCTTCCTCTGACGTTTACATTCAAAGCTCTTATGTGCAACTGCCTTACAGTTCCAACATGTGATGTTGTTCTGCATCGAAGATTGTCTTCCGAAGGTATCTCCTTTCCTCATTATATTTTTTGTTGCCATTTCCGTCGTCGTGTCTGCTCTGACCACATCTTTATATGTTGGTAGTATTGCGTGCACCGGATTTTCCATTCTCCGGACTTCGTCTACTTTCCTAATGACGTTCTTCACCTCTGCTAATTTTTTCACATCTCTAAATTTGATTTCTTTCTTCACGTCACTATCTTTTGACGCGTGATTCAGAAGAGATTTCTTTACCTCCGTATCTGTCCAATCATGCTTCATCAATTTTGCCGCCAACTTTTTTGCATTAACGAAGAATTCTTCCACTGATTCTCCCGATCTCTCGAAGTTTACCGCTTCTATTAAATTATCTATTAACGTGCTTTTCGTCTGAAAAGCTTGTCGTAACCGGTCTTCATATCCCTTCACTTCGGGACCCACACTTTTGTATATTGGTACGAGTTCGTGTGACAATAACCCAATTACCAAAATCTCTTGCATACTTTCCGATACTTTGGCCACTTTGAAGTATCTTGCGCAAGCCGAAATGAATGTTTCCACATTATCTTGTCGCCTAAATTTGTCTGGCATAAGCCTCGAAATTAGTTGTTCGGAGCTGCTGGCGATGGTCGACATGTTGGGTTCTTGATCAATATTAGAATTCATTAACACTAAACACAAATAACAATTTTTCTTGAGGAACTTTTTGTTTTCTTTCGACCAAATTTCTTATACATAAAAATATGGAATTATAAATACTGATAAGCTATTTATTAAAATGCGATTTTAGAAATTAAATTTTTTTCTTTAATTTTATAGATTAGGATTATATTATTTGATAAAATTTAATTTGAAATCAGTATAAAATCAAAATTTATTTTAATCAAACAAAAGAGTTTAACGTATTATTTATTATCAATATTTAATTTAAAATACAATTTTTATTTATATAAGATGATTTATTTTTATAAGATTTATTTTTATAAAATGAAACTTGATGAATTTAAAATACCAAAATATTTTTTTAAGCAATATTTAAATTTATTATTATTTAATAGTGATTCATTAATTATAAAATTTTTAATAGCAGTTTTTATATATTATATATTTTATTAATTATTTATCGAATTTTAATTTGCAGAATTTCTAATTGGTTTTTAAATCTAAATTATCTTTTTTTTACATCTTTGACAACAAAAAAATCATAAAGTTATTCTTCGAAATATTTTTTTAAAATAAATGCAAAATAATTAAAATTCAATTATTTTTTAAAAATAACTCTTTTTAAATTAATTAAGATATTTAGTTATAACTGTTTTATAACTTTTGATTTTAAATGTTTTTCCTTTTTTTAAAGATTATTTACAAAAATTAATTATTCAAAAATTTAAAGAATGAGTCCGTCCTTCACAATCTCCATACCAACACCAATCCAATGGATTAGCAGAGCGCACGATTCTTTCATTGTGTGATATGGTAGTTACTTCTAGTGCATCTCAAAATGATTCTCTAGATTGGGAAGAACTACTTCCAAAAATTGGATTTCTTCTCAATACAACTTGGCAAAGCTCTATCGGATGTATTCCATTTGAGGTTTAATTTAGACAGAAACTGAATTTACATGGCACATTCAATAGATTACCCCATACACAATCAAATCCGATGACAGTTGAACATAGTTCTAAGTCTGCCTATCGATTACAGATGCAAGATGATGAAAAGCGAGGACATCAGATTTTTCAGGTGGGAGAGGAAGTGTTAGTAAAGGTGGAACCTCACAAATTGAGGAAAGGATTCAGATATGAAGGGCCAAATAAAATTGTAAAATTCCTCACTCCTCATCAAGTGGTTCTGAAGTATCCAAGATCCTTGAAACCGCTCCGCATTGAATGGTTGAAAACTTAAACCAGACCTTCAAATTAAAGAGGCGGAAGTTGGATAATTGAATGTTATTTTAATATTCAATTATTGCTGTTGTTTTAATATTTGATTATTTGTGTTAGAATTTAAATATATTTATTCTTGATGGATTTCGATTGTGTTCTTACTTCCATAAAATCAATTTATTTAAATATTTATAAAAATATTCTTTATATAATAAAAGCCCTATATATTTAAATATAATTAATTATTTTAGATAAAAATTTAATAAAAAATAATCGTACTTGTTAAAAGTAAATCTTACAATATTGACTGTCAAACGATTGTTTTAATACTCAACTAAATAAATAACTTTTGCGTCTCTTTTGAAAAAAAATTAATTTCATAAATTAATGTCTTAATAAATCTTCTCGAATGGCATCTAACGAACCAATCACTGTAAATTGTCTGAATTAAATTCTGCAAAATGTCTTAAAACAACATCTCGAAAATCGGATCCCAGTGTCAATTCGAATATATCCTTCTGATATAATTATATCCGGAAAACATTCGGAATTAATTCTTTGTTAAAAGATGATTATTTCAATGAATATGACTGTCATTTCACATCGCCCCTAAATCAATATTCAAAAGAAGCTCTGTGAATACAAATAGTGTTCAGTTCGGAAACTGAAATATTTGACATAATCAAACCTGACATTTAGAAGATAAAATTAGAAGCAAAATTACATTTAATACATTTTTATTAAACTAAAAGTTAATTAAATTAGAAATATCATCAAGTGATCCTCGAATGATCCCCGTTAAACTAAACATTCGGTCACAAATTTCCGTAATTTTATTAACAATTTCCTTACATAATATTTTATGCTTCTCAATTTCCGTACAGGGTTCATCTGCTTCTAATAAGTTAGCATATTCTCCTAAATAACGAGTCATTGCTTCTATTAACTCAACATTTGATGAGAACTTATTCATTTTATTTATATGGAAATTACAATCGCTGATCTGCAATAAAAAACTCATTCTTATTGAATAGCGTCGAAACTCGAAGTAGTAATTTATTTCATCAGATTCTGTGTATAATATTTTATTTTGCGTCTTAAAATTGTTTATTACATTTTTCACGACAAATAAAATATATTTTAATGCTTTGTTAATTTCTTTAATAATTCTATAAGCTGTTTGATCATCAACTTCTGCAGAAGCCACCTCGAGAGACTGCCATATCATTTGGATATTAATGTTTTTATTTGACGTACAGAAACAAATTGTTTCGGTTTCTTCGAAAATCCTCAAACATTCTTCACACAATCTTCGATCACATTTTTCACATTTAAATTCTTTGGTCTCAAATTCCTCATGACAAATCGAACAATGAGTTTTTGAAAAGTACTTCAATTGAAACAATAATTCTTTTGTTTGTTCCGATTCAAAAATAATTGATTCATTAACAATTTGTAAACAATAGAACAAATCACTTAAACTTTTTGTTAGTGATTCTTTATCAATCTCTCCCTTCGAGTAGTTCTCAATATTCTCTATCATCAATGAGCTGATATAATTAAAATTGTCTCTGTCGTCCAAAATAGAATCATAACTCTCTAATAACAATTCCAAATTTATCAAATCCATTGAAATGTTTGAATATTCAATTTCGTTTATATGTTGTTCGCATTTTGAAAATGAATCTTGAAATAGTTTTATTTCTTTTGTAAGTTTCATTGTTTCCTCATCTTTCGAAAAATATTCTTTAGTTTGTTTGTCCACACAAATCGTTCGATACTTCTCGATGTCGTGGTCGGATAAATGATGGCGAATGTCGAGAGATAATATTTGTATTTCATTTATATCGTTTCTTAAAGATATTATTCCTGAAAATTTTTTTTTAATAAATTTGCAAATATTTAAAGATATTAAATTAAGATTGTTGGAAATAGTTTCAGTTAAAAACTGATCAAGAGTTTGTGTGGAAATAATCGTTCCAGTGTTGTCTTCATTGATTCGATATTGAGTTAACGACTCTACTGGAACTCTGTCCAGAGGACAAGTTTGATTTGCAAGTAGCCATGACTTGACGCAAACGAGACAGAAAGAATGATTACATTTGGTAAATGTAACAAAAATATCTGATCCGATCGATAATCCGCATATCGAACATTCATCAATTTCCAAGTTCATCTTATTTAAAATTTGATAATTTTAACAAAAAATATGTTAAGATTGATATAAAAATATAATTAAATTTTATTACAGAGAATTTATTTGGATAAAATTTAAATATTAATTGAATTCATTTTTTAATACTTAAGTATAAATTTATAATGGAAAAATGAAATGAAATAATTAACAAATTCAAATTAAATTTTAGTAACATTTTTAAAAATAATAAATGTTGTAAATATTTACAGACAAAAAATTATTTTACCGAGTTTTTTTAGTTCGATGTGTTCTTTTTTACAATCAATTTTTGCTTCTTTCTCATACAAGCAGAATTCTGAAACTTTAAACATTCTTCAAAATCAGAGGACGATGCAATATTTAATCAGTTATGGGCAGCTGAACAGAATTTTTGATTAATTTGTGCTATATTTAAATATTTTACAAAGTTATTTCACAATACAAACCCGAAGGATAATATTATTGCTTTGAGGATGTTATATTGATTTTGTCTAGTAACGATTTAAAAATGTATTTTTCTCAGTAAATATTTGTAATCTTTTATAAATCTTATGTGAGCCCTGAGAAATTTTCGCTTGTGACGAAAAATACAGAGCAAATTATGTTTTTGGTCGGAAGTACGCATCCTTGCCAACATTAATTTTCAAACATGAAATTAATCAAAAATGACCACTGATTGTTTTTATTTGCATAAATTCTTAATTTAAATCTTTTGTGTTTTTTATTGTAATGTTTGTTATTAATAAAGTTTTGTAAATTATTAAATAAGTATTTTTTGAAAAAAAAACTGCAAATTTAAATTGGCCCGTTGATTGAAAAAGATCGCTCACCCTGGTTTAGCTGAAACATGAAGTGATTCAATAAATAGTGAGAAAATATGCTAAAAAAGCAAATGAGTTAGATAAAAAAATAAGTATTCGGAAAAATAAACAAACAAGTTTCAAATACGAAAAGTGGAAGATATTTACCTTTACTAAAAGAATGTTATAATAATACTCAATTTGAAAGTTCATTTTGTCCGAGGAGGCGATATCAAATGAGAAAGGATTTTATTACTTTCGTCATTGAAATCTCCAACGAAATGCTTTAATTTCAAATTTCGAATTTTCCTTTTTTTCTTCAAGTTCGGGAAAATTATTTTTATATATAACAATAGTTTTTTTTATGCTCTTAAGATTGAAAATTTGTAAAAAGAAAACAGTTTTTTTAAAAAACATTTTAAAGAAATTTGTTAACTTAAAACTTTAACGCTTTATTGAAAATTTTTAAGAGAATTTTGAATATTTTTTCAACTTCATAACAACAAATAAAGATGATGCGCGCGTAGTATTAAGAACACCAATTTGACTTTTTATATTTTTATTTACACAACAATTTTGATTGTCCTTAAGACAATCTTTGTCATTAACAATCTTTGCATTCAAAGCGAAATTGATTAATGAATTAATTCTCATTATTTCTTTAGCAAATTGTGAAATAAATATTTTAATAAAATTATTATTTTAATAAAAACTTATTGGATAATAATTAAAATGATAATTAATCATTTAAAAAATATTAATTTGATTTATTTATTAAATATTATAAAAATT
>MQRK01219949.1:7472-23195 GCA_001938485.1 Girardia tigrina
AGAGTAGCTTCTGCCATGTCTACCAGCAAAAATAAAATTATGTAATTATAACACACAAAAAGATATGGTGTCTATATTACGTGTTCTCAAATAGCTGCCGCACCCTGTATATAATACTATTCTTCGAGTAATCTTTCTTATTTTTTAATTTATTTACTTGAATAATCCATTTTTGTTATGCTAACTTAAGAAATAATAAGTTTATTTTGATCGAGTCTTTTACAAAATATTTTCATATCATTTTTTTCTTGACTTGCTTAGCTGTTTTCAGACGCATTTCACGAGATGTTTCATTTATATATAATAATATTTAATTAATTAAATCGTTTTACAATATCACCATCACTTAAAGTTTATAAAATGTTCTCAATCTAACTTTTATCTGTGCAAAATATACTAACGCTTAAATGGCAGTAAAGCAGATGTATACAAAATAAAAGAACGTTAAATAAAGTGTGATCTTTTTTATTGTGAAATTAATTTAATTACGGTTAAAGTACATTATATATATAATATAATTTTCATCTCTTATTTCATTGGTCATTAATTTTCCAAAAAACTAATTTTTCCTTTTCTTGCTCCTACATAACAAAAAATTACCGTAACATGATAACGACTCTATTACAGGGTTTCAACGTAAATTAATCATTTTTTAAATAATTTAATCATGCTTTAATACAAATACAACTTGTTAAAATAAAAATACATATAACAATTTACGCAACAAAAAATACAAAACATTATATACGTAATATTTTTAATCAAAAGATCTATTTATTGTATAAAAAAAACTCTTCTCGCCGTATTCTTTTAGAAATATAAATTCTAATAAAAACGAATACAATCCGATCTTGTAACCAATCTTTGCGACATTATTAATCGTAGTATTCAATTCATCGTTATTATTATGATTTAAGGAATTACTTCTATTTACTGAATAAATCATGTTTGGGTTCAACTGAAGAGAATGAAGGAAGCAGAAAAATCTACTCAAAACCATTATTAAAATGAATACTTCTTAAGTTGGCTTTTTTATGTATGGATGTCCACAACAATTTTCCCAGAAAAAATATTATTTGTTTTGAGTTTTTCTATCAAGTTAAACATCACATTTTTGAATGAATCGAACTTGTAAGACTTGTTGCTTATATCAAATGATATAACTCCATTTTTGCAAATACCACTACACAGAGAAAAATTCTTAGTTCTTATTGCCCGCACTTCTTTTCTTGGTGGCGTTCCTTTTATACTTCTATCATATCCAACCTCAGTGAAATAACTAATACCACAATTCATCAGCAAAAATAATTGTTTCCCTATCAGCAAGTAAATAATTGCTACAATAAAAATATCTTGTTTCAATAACTTTTTCTCTATTTTGACTTTCGGGAACCAATACAATACCACTTTTTTGAAAGAATAAATTATTTCATCAAGAACTTTAGAAACAGTTGCAGGACAAACACGAATGCCCAATTCTTCTCTTAATTTATTACTCATCGATCCCAAGGTTATACTAACGTCTTCCGCAATAGCTGATCTCAACAACTCCTTTCTCGCCATATTTACTTTTTTTGTTTTCTCATTTCGTGTTGTTGTAGCATGTATTCGTCCTTCCCGTTTATAAACTGCTTTAACAGAAGATACTGTTTTTTTTGACTTAGAACCAACTCAAAACTTTTGAAGGCTCAAGAGTTTTGAAGGCCCATTGCCGCAAGGTATTTTTAATGATTAACTTTCATACACTTTGTTCTAACTGCTTTTCATCTTCAACTATTATGGATTAAATTATTTTAAAAATTGATTATTTTATTTTAAAAAAGAATTAATTTAAATAATATTATTAAGTTTACTCCCTCAAAGTTACGTATGATAGTGTTGGAAAGTATTGCGGTTGAGATAATAGTTTAGATAAGAATTAAACCAACATAAATAATATAAAATTCAGTATTTCTTTCTTACTTATCCAGTTCAATCAAGTCTAATTCAATTCAATTACGTCAAAGTACTGAAAAAATTATCATATGATTATATTTTCTATTATCACAAGTTGTACTTTTTATCTTGTTTATTAATCTTCTGCGACATAAATAATTTATAACCATCATATTCAACAGAAAACGATTTTATAATTCAAAAAATAATCTTCTTAACTTTATATTATCATCGTGTTTTAAATAGGATAACCTAACCAACCAAATATTTTGATAATCTATATCTCGAGCTTTTGTAATAAACAAACCCTTAATAATAAATAACTTAAAGCTACCCTTCAAGATGATCAATCCACAAAGATTATGTTTGATCTATTACTTTATATTAATTAAACAATAATGCGACATTTCTTTTGACTTTCTACATTTGAATGTTTCATTTTTTGAGGGATGGTAATTGAATGTTTGAAAATATTCTTCATAATTTTTTTCTCATACTATTGAATATTTATGAATTATTTAACAACACCAAATCTTAGATTTTATGTTCAAGAAATGTATTTTATATTTTTGGGGCCAATTGCAGTTGTTCAATACTAGAACAGCCAGGCAGTCATTTTACACTGCCAGCTAATTTCAAGAATTTTTATATACTTTGTTGGGTTCAAGGTCAGGAATAGAATTCATAACTCCAAGTATTTATTTATATGTCAAATAACTATTTTCCCAACAAATTTACGAGGAACAATATTTTCTTATTTTGAACAAAAACCAGAAATCAAAATTTTAATATAAATATCGATATATAAATTTTAGTTTTAATTATAAATATTTATGCGTTAATTATAAAGATTTTTAACGACTATTTCATTTTTTTAATCCATTCTTTAAAAAATTAATTATTTAGTAAATAATTTTAAACTTACAAAATTTTCAAATAGCTTTAATGATTAAATATCTGTTTTAAAATTACATTTTTAGCAAATAAAATTATATTAACTTATTTCTGAGAAGTGCTTTTTTTTAATTAATTAGCGATGTTTGTAATTATAATTCTTTTCAAGAACTTTTGGTTTTAGATATTTGCTAATTTGTAATATTCATAAATTTATGACTTCGCAAAATCCTGACACACTTGACGCTCCTTTCGATTTTGTTACAATTAAATTAAATTATGAAAAGTCTCAACAAATCAGTTCAATATAGATTATTGTCTTAAATCGGTTCAGTTTTAAATTACAAAATAGTAAAAAAGGACTGCTGTGGTTTTAGTGGTAAAGATTGAAAATAAACATTTGAAAACAGATACTAAAATACAAAAATTAATTATTTCAAATCATTTTTATTTAAAAATGTCTGGTAATATTTAGAAAAGATGACGATCGAGAGAAAGTTACTAAAATATTTTGGCATTATATTTATATATATGTCTTAAAACCATCAAAACACAATGTTGAACACTGTTTTATTTTAAAGAAAAAATTAAAAAAAAATTTTATCTCTACTGATTTCCAAAAAAATGTCGTTAAAGTAAAATGTTTCAAATATCCGTAATTTTATGAATAACTTACTTTCTATTCGTGCTTTAAACCATTACTTTTATAAATAGTTTTATTTATTAATAGTTTTGTATCAATTGATAGAAAACGAAACAAAAATTTAACTTATACAATAAAATATGGTAAAAGTCTAAGTGTAAAGTCTACTTCTTTTAAGCCTAACACCCAAAATACACAAAAAAAACGTTCGGATTAAACGGAAATCGAGTAATCCGAATAACTGTATGTATTGACCTAAAAAGAGAAAACTGACCTAATAGACTTAACAAAAGTTGCTCCCCATAATAAAAAAGCATGTTTAGCACCTAAATTTATATTTTTATGCATGTTTATTAGAAATAAAAAAATTGACTTTATTGACTTGTAAAGTATTTTAAAAGTATTAACTTATATCACGCAATATATATTATGTAATAGTGTAATGTTCTGAATAGACGACTAATACAAGGTTGCAATTAGCTGGGTTTGGATTAGCCAGATTAGACTGAATTTAAAATTTTTTCTTTGACATTTTTGTCTTCCTTGTATTCTAGACATTCATTGTACATATAAATTGGCTATTGTGTTTCCGCTTGGCCACCATAAATATTTTTGTTAGGATAGTAAATTGATAACACAAAACAACACGAAACAAAACTTATTTCCTTTCACACCGAATCCCGCGTTTTTTTTGAATTCAACAGAATATTTAAACAAATTAGTTATTTCTTTTTTTTATTATTACATTTAATTACTTTCCTTTGTAATTTTCATACTTCTACATTCCAGCCAACTTTGTCATCTAAAAAATCTCCATCAAAAATATAATTTTCTAGAGACTTTATTTTGTGTCGAAGCCGCTTAGCTCGAATATCCCGATATTCTTCCTATTCTGAATCTCTATTAACTAAACCAATTTTTGAAAGTTAATTTTCAAATTCGATTCTTCTAGGATGTAAATCGCTGATTTGTCTATGGAACTTTATCAAACAGCTTTCATCTAGAGATTTTCAATATGACAACTTCTTTAACACCTTATCTTTAAGCCATTGTCGAGCACAACTAGTAATCGACATGGGTCTTACCCAAACCAATTGTTAATTACAATACTCCACCCCTTTTTTATTTACTTTTGAATCTTTTTCCGCAACATCATCAATTGTAATTACATATTTCCAAACTTGGTGATTCATTTACTTTGCCTGGAGTATTGTTAAACCACCAAAGCGCTTCCGCAATAGTTATATTTGATCGCGCCGAAATCCTTTTAATTTTTCGATGGTTCATTTCCACTGTTCCGTTACCGCTTTGTCGATTACTAGCCCGATAAATCATCTCTATTTTCCGCCATTCCATTAGCTCGACATGTTCCTTTGAGTAAAATGTGGTATAATTATCTATTAATAATTCCCGAGGGCTCCTCATTTGAAAAATAGCAACCTGATAACAGATATAATAGACTTCTCATTTTCATATCAAATCGCGTTCCGAATCGCGAATCTGAACGGCCCACAATCGATTAAACTCAAATATTTATTGCCATTATATTTTGTTACATCGATTACCAATTGATGTCAATTTTGTTTCATAGACAACCGTCCCTTTTTCCATTTCTCTGCACTAGATTGATCGACTGACACTGAAGACGTCCTGAAATTTAATTAGTGATATCTTTATTGGATACCTGATTTTTTCGCTTTCCCTAAGTAATTTATTCTTCTCACTCCTAAGTGACATCTTTCATGGAGCTATTTTAATTTTTCTACTTCTTCATCCATAGTTGTACAAAAATTTTTTTCTACCATCTTCAGTACTCTCGTTAGTTTGCTGGATTTATTTACACTGCTCGACATGGATTGTATTTTTAACTCTTTATCAAATTTCTTGCATATCTATTTAATAATTGACAACCGTCGTCTCACTAACAACTCAGAAATGACCTTTGTACTTACTCTTGCTCTTTCGTTAATTACTTCGTTCAGCCAGGTTAGCCACCTACATATTATCATATCTTACCGTAATATCAGTCATTCTCCATTTTGCGCAAAATTTCAGGCCTTTTAGTACTGCCTCCAACTCCATAATGTTTATATGGCTTGCATCATCTTTCTTTCGCATACACGCTCCATCTTCAATCTTTTTACCATCTACTTCCAACAATAAACCAATCGAACTCGCATCGCTAGACAAGGTATCATTTTTACTCTCTCCTATGCTCCATACCACATGACACGGATCGTTCTCCTCTACACGATCAACGATTTATTTCAATTTTTAATTTATAGATTTAACGATCCTCGAAGCCCACTCACTCTTTGTCATTCGTTTAAGATACGTACAAGCCAACCTTAACCATCGTGCTACTGGGTAATTTTCCGTTAAATGTCCACATAGAGATTACAGATCTCACCGCGATATCGATTCTCCTATTTCATTCACTCTCAACTAATTTTGCCCGTTTCCATTTAAGATTTCGCTACTCCATTCTTACATCTAACCCTATCAATCTCACTGTTTTTCGTGATTAACTCTTTCCGGTTGTTTGCACTCCAATCCAAATAGACTGAACAGCTGTTTTACTTTTCCTGCCTTAAATTTAAAAAATGTCATCAACATAAGATCCCGTTGCTTCACTAATAATTTGAATGTAAGACTAACTTTTCTTAATATCTCAGTCATAATCGTAGGGTCCGTGTTAAGACCGAATCCTATCCGCATTAATGCAATTCTTTACCATTGACTACTGAAAGTGCCTCGACTTAGGCTCCAAGTGAACTTGCATGTTAGCATTTGACAGATCTAAAATCGCAAAATCGCCATTTTTCTTTATCCATTCCCGCAACCGTTCCGTACATGCATCAGCCGATCCTTTTAAGACATCTTTATAATTATTTAGTTCTCTAAAATCAATCATGCAGTGTGAATCATGTTCACAACTGGTGTTGAACCGTATGAACCAAAGCTTCACGACAAGAATATCACAGATTCATTCACCTCTGGTGATCTGAAGAAACTCAGAAAACACGGTGATTGTACTTTTCCTCATGCTTCAAATGAGTTTAAGTCTGCAAATGAAAAGCTAACCAACATTGCTATATTCCAAAGTAGTAATTTATCAGTTTTAGATTTTAACTTATCCTGATTTCTTGCATTTTGCAAATTTGATTTTAAAAATTTCATACATAAGCTTTATGACAATTATTATTTAGTTCTCATAAATATTCAAATCAACACTTGTGAGACGGAAGGGGATATCAGTTTTGTAATAGATTCAAAGGAACGAGCGGGAAAACTCTACACAACACAATTTGAATTGATTAATCAAGTATTAAACCGTTTGGAAGTAAGTGAGAACAAGCAGAGAGTGGCGATTGTAGTGGACAATGAAGAAATTCTCGTACCTTTAAAGAAATTTTCAAACCGAACAGGTAAAATTCCTTAATGTTCTTCTTTCGTTTTTACAATATTATTTGCTAACATTGTAAAAATTTAAGAGATAGATTTTCTAAATATTTCTTTGATGAAAAATCTTTAGATTATATTGCATACCTTACCAAACAAGAATTTCCAAAAGGTTCTAAAATTTCGTCTGGATTAGTCGAGAGCGGCAGATTATTAGCTGAAGATAAGCAAACTGCTGCTAAACTTGTCGTATTATTAAGAACTCAGAAGTCTTCGAATGTCGATGAAGATAAAAAAGCAGCAATGGCGTTAAGAAGTCAAGGTTGCAATGTTGTGGCAGTAGCAGTCGGGAAAGATGCGGATCCGTTAGTTGAAATTACTTTATTGATTACATTAAATAATTATCTTAAAATAATGTTTTATTTTCATACATAAATAAATTTTATATTTTCTAATTATAATATCAAAAGCTTAAATTAACCTTTTCGGCACTTTTTAATACAGTTTTTGCTGTTTTCATTCTCGTACAATATGATTTCTTTTCAACCATGAAGTTTTTACTAAAAGAAGCATGACTGAAATTGTCCTATAACCTTACTTTATAGAGGCACGCATTAAATTATCATTTACTTTCTTCTTAAATTTTAATTTTTAAAAGTTCAAAAATTTCATCTTTTATAAGGATAAGCTAAACAAATAACCAAAGAACTATTTGATTCTTTAAAAAATACCCCATAGAAATGTGATGTAAAATAAAATCAAATGAGGAAAAGAAATATTACTGTACATAGTGTTTGAGAATATAAAAGGTAAAAAATTCTTTAAAGTTGAGAAAGTTGGTGTGTTGGTTAATCGAGTTTTTTTTGTGAATGTGAATTGTAAAATTTGAAAAAAATGAAAATTAATTGAATTAAAAAAGTTTGAGTTTAGAAAATTTGTATTTTTGTTGATTTAGTTTTTTTGTAAGTAAAAAAATGTAATTAAATTAAAAAAATTTTAAGTTTAGAAAATTTATGTATTAGTTAAATTCATATTTGTAAAAAAAACTGTTATTATTATTATTATTATGTAAAAAATTGTAAATTTTATGCATTGTTTAAATGCATCAATGGTAGGAGATAAATTGATAATAATAAAAAATTTACTAAGATATATCGATTTTTTGATTGAATTGCCTTTGAAGAATAATTCATTAACCGAAAATTAATGTCTAATTTAAAAGAACAGATAACTTTGCCATTTGACTATATTTTAATGTGGATTATTTTATGAAGACATTCGAAGATAATCATGTAAGAATTCCCGATCAGAGATTGCGTATCAAAGAAATTGACGAAATTTCAGTACCTATTAAAAATTGTGAAGACATTCATGATCAATGGAATAAATTAACGATAATATTCCGAAAGTGTGTAAAATCATCAAGTGACAGATATTTGTTTCTTGGGGATTATGTTGACTGCGGTTCTTATTCATGGCAAACAATATGTGTGTTGTTTTGTTATAAAATTAAATATCTATATAGAATATATTTATCACGCATAAATCACGAATCTAAAACGAGAACAAAATGCGAGTTGTTGAACTATGGGCGTGGCTGCCGCGCTCAAACTGCTGCTCTGCGATCACATAGTAAAACTTGTAATTCAAAGTTAAATAATTTAAATATACGTACTAGTTCTCAAAAAGAATTATATTCAACATTTATGAAAAACTCTTCAAATTCATTTCTACCAGATTTATATCACAACAATACCGATAATTCCTCAAAGATCAATTTTAAAACTTTTTTTAAATGTAATACCAAATGTTAAAGAATTTAGACAAAAATCAAGAATGTTGAACAGAGAAAAAATAACGAAAGAAAATTAATTTCGATTTTTAGTTATATATATGATGAAAATGAAATAAGATCGTATTGTGTAAATACAACCACAGGAATTTAGTAAAAAATATCACGGATATTTGAATTAAAAAAAATTAAAATCAATAACTCATAACCAGTAATTTGTCTTATTATACTGTTGAACAATTATCTGTTGAAATTTCAGTAACAATTACTTCTTCATTCGACTATACAATTATTTCGTTAAGAAACTTTCGCCAGTCAAAAAATAATTTATTTTCCTTTTCGAATTAGTAGTCTTTTATTTGGTTTTGTTAGTTACGATTAGCTCTGGTACGATTCATAAATCATGTCAGGCTATTCTATAACTTATACTAATTCATCGACACTGTATCACTCGGGTTACATTTATCAATTAACGGAAAGAATTCCGAATACCTTTATATATTGACTGGACACTATTAAGTATCTTATAAATAGACATTTCAAATTTGATTCTAATATTTTTGCGCGAGTGCGTGATTATTATTGTTATTACTGTTGTGTTCTCTATTACCTGTATATTTTCAATATCTCAGTTACATGATTTAGCATATACTTTTTATTATTTTTCATAATTACTATAAAGTTTATTTTATACTTTTCGTTAATCTAAATATTTTGTATTTGTAAACTTAAATTATTCTCCTTTATTTATTAATTTTACTTTTCTTTTGTTGAAAATTGGGTCCATTTTGAAATAGTCGAATAACAGTAAAAACTCCAACATGCGTCGGTCCAATTCTAATTTGCTATCTTGGATGTGAGGCTTCTCCTGTGTTTTCAGTATGATGAAGAAATGTTTGAATCATAAGAAAAATATTTAGATGGTACATAAAATTACATATCTGTAGAGCAGTGTATAAGATACTCTGCGATTAACACAATTTATGGTCTGAAACTGTTAAATGCGTATTATCTCAGCAGTAAAACCTAAACTTTATCTCATATATTATAGAATATTTGATTAAAAATTGGTTATTACTTTAAGTATCAAGATAATCTGACTCCAGCGAGTTTGTGGTCATGTTAGTTTTCTTTCCTCTCTCTCATTGGAAACTTTTTCGTAAATCTCTTTAGATATATATGTGGTATTTTTCAATAAGAATGGTGATCAACGTTCATAGGACTATTCTATTTAGAATGATGTAAGATAATTGAAATAATGGCCCGACTATGCTTGTCTTGAAAATTTGTGTTTTTGAATATTTTTGAATATGCACTCTCAATGAGAATATGCTGTTACAGCTCTTTCTTTTCATTTTCCTGACTTTTTCATCAATCTCTGAATTTCGTAGTTATAAAAAAATAAGTTTTTTAACTTATTTAGAACTAAGAAAGTAATTAAATATTTATTACATTTAAAAAAAAGTATATTAATTTATTTTACCCTCTTAGGTTTTAATTTTTTCCTCTTTGATATCTTGTGTTTTAGACTTTTCAGATCATCTTTAAGTGATGAATAATTTTCATTAGGAACAATTTTTTTATAAAATAATTAAAAACTTTCCTAGTTTATAAGTGTTGTATAATTTAGTTTTATTAGGAAATAGTAAATTGAGAATTTGATAATTTTAATAAATACCCAACGCAGCCTTTCCAAACAAATCAATCAACGGTCTCATTGTAGATATATCACCTTTAGTAATAATTTGGATCGATGGATTGTTCCAAAAGTAAAGATTTTGATATGCTTGAAATCTCAATTCTTTAAAATCGGATTCAATTCAGAAAATATAATAGAAAAAAGAAACAACGAAGAAGTTAGATTATCCATAATTTAAGAAGTAAGGAAGTTCAATCAGGATTAACCTCGGATCATCAACTGGGACATAAGTTGTGACACACGGACAGACGTATATGAATGTCGAGATGTTAAAGGTTGTCACAATCTGTCAGTTTCTAGCATTCCTAAATTTCCCTTTGTATTAATGATTCAACACATTTTTTTACTGTTAGGAATATTTTAAATTTGGTATGTTGAAATTGGTTTGTTAAATTTCGTATGTTGAGTTTAGTATTTGGAAATGTGTTTCTCCCACCCAGATGGAAAATTGATATTTTGGATGTTCACGATAATTAATTATTCGAGTATAATTTATATTTTAAAGTACAGCATAAGATATTTGAAAAACTTTAAAAATATGAAATCGTTTCAAATTTTCGTATTAAAAATTTAAATAAAGTAAATAGCTTTTAACTAAGTTTCAAATTAAATAAATGTTCTTTCTTTACATAACATCATTTTTTAAATAAAATTAATATTTAGATAAAATTATTACTAAAGTTACAAAATTTGAACTTTAAAAATAAAATCTGAAAATACAGTGAAAGCCGCTTAATAGGACCAGTAAAAGTCGGTTAATGGGACCACTCATGAAACTGTTTGACCCTTCATGAGAAACGTGTTTTTAGCATAGGTCATATACCCACCTCAATCAACATACACATACACACGTAACAAAGAAGCAGGTCTTGACTGAATTTGTATTTACTGTATTTGTTCTTATCTCTTTAGCTGCAGAGAGCACCTGCTACATTTGTAGCACATACACACACAGGACACAACAAGAGGAAAAGTGTCCTGCGAGCAAACGTACAGTTAGTGGCGGTAGCCCCATACACTTACCATCCCAGGTACGCATGTGTGTGTGTGTCTCCTAACTCGACATCAATCTTGCTAGAGCACAATGGTGATGGTTGCAGACTGGCTGCTGACGAGAGCTGCAGCAAGCTCACACCCTCTTATGAAATCGTCACCACCAACTTCTCTCTTGTAGCAATTCGAAAAGTGTACTTTGTCAAAAAATAACACCACTTCGTTTAATGGGACCAGTCGGTTAATAGGACCAATTGGGCTTGGGACAAATGTGGTCCTATTAAGCGGCTTACACTGTAATGAAAAATTTGTTCGAATAATTGTCTCTTAAAATACATTAACTAAAATTCATCAATTTAGAACGATGTCGAATTACGAAAGCTTTGCTGAGAGTTGTCCAAAAGACAATTCTAATTGTATTGAAAATAAAAGTTCGAAAAGCCATGTTGGTGTTCTTAATATTTACTATTTAAAAACATTTGTTACAAATTTAATAATTGTAACCTCGAAAAATCACAATTAATATTATAATTTATTTTCTTAAAAAAATTACAAATTGTTAATTTTTATAACATAACCATTTTTTTGTTTGACATAATTTTTTGTTTGAGAATTAAATATTTACAGTAAACATGAAATCATAACATGAATACGAAATTTCCTCAAACAAGATCTATTTACTACTTAAAAATAAATAAATTTTAAATTTGAATATTAAATGAATATATAATTATAATGTCCATAATTTTATTTATTTATTTGCTCATCTCCACGTTATTAAACGAAAATTATATTATACATAGAATGCTTTCAGCAAATAAGCATACATGTGGTGTATTTAATAAGTACCCGGCGTGATAAAGAAAACGAATTTCAATAAGGGCTATTTTATAACACGACAAGCTTAATGTAAGTAGGCATCATTTTCCAACATAAAAATGAACTCAGAAAAGGCCTTTTTGAAAACTTCACGGGTGCATACGACGAAGAAATCATCCAATCCGACCTTAAAATCGACTTTGTATCCAAACTTGATGCATTTTAGATTCTTTAAGTGTCTGAAGAGGCAAAAATCGCACAGTTTCGAATCTGGGTTGTATGGCACTAGTCCAGCACCACCAGTTGTGACCCGAGAAATGCCCGCTGTGTCCACTGGTCCATTGTTGTGTAGAAACTATACTGAGGTGTTCTGCTTCCTTTTAACCTTTATGGTGGTTGCTAAGAGTTGACTGTAATAAACAGCGTTATACACGAACTCCATGAGAATAACACCATTATGATCCCAGACAATTAAAAGTGTAATCGTTCGTCCATGAGTCTTCTACGTTCGCATCTGCAAAGATGACTATATATAATTTAAAATTAACTTATTTAATCTCACAAAATAATCAAATTTGCTATTACATTTTTTACCTTAGATCGAGTACTTAGATCGAACACACCACATATAGTTGATCCATTATTTTTAAAATTAGTGATATCATAACACTATCTTGGATAAATATGAAGATATCTCTCCTTGACCTAAAATTCTTCATACTTTGGTAAATCGCTACTTATCGTCTTATTAATCAACTTATATACTCTCCAGATGAATCTACCACAGCAAGCGAGAAGCATAATTTATTTTTGAAATCATTTGAAGGTCACTATTATCTTGCCAAGGAACATACCTCATTATCTTCTGAAGTCTTGAGCCACGAGATTAATAGGCTTTTAATATAATCTAGAAAGGCTTTTGATAACAATGGTAACAGCGTGTGAAAATAATGAATTCCTTTTGTACAGAGATTACATTTTTTTATAAAAAAGACTAAAAACAAATTTATTAAAGAATGCTGTTAAAAACTTCGTTAATTTTTGAGACAACCCAATATATTACCAATGGTTTTAGCAGACTTTATATCAGGGATGGCGAACCTTTTTAAGACATGGGTCAAATTTTATTCATATTTTTTTGGCACCAGCTCATGGGTCACTAATGCCCGTTTGCACCAGAGTTAAGTTCAAAAATTTTAACTGTTGTTTTTTTAATACTAAATATCTATAAAATTCAGTTGACTTAATATGTAAAAATGGGTGGACTTAACGATTAAAATTTTTTAGTGTGTTACTATTCTTAATCATTTGGTGCAAATGGCAATAAGTTTTTGAATGAACAAAGACTAATGAAAAACAATATATATATATATATATATATATATATTATGAAATAGATTAACATTACATGCCTTATTTATTAACACATACAATGTATAATATACATACATATATATTTAAAACAAAATTGATTATGAAGTAGTTAATGAGAACTCTGTAGTTGTTTGTTTTCTGATAGTTTTTAATATAAGGTTCATATTTCGTATTCATTAGTTTAACATATTGTGCAGTTAATTCCTGATCAAGTCTATTTCTATTAAAATATTTTATAAAGTTCATTGAAAAAAACAATTTTTCACATGAATATGTGGAGCCAAGCATTATTAACTAGTTTTTACTAGTTTTAACTAGTAAACTGGCATTGACTAGTTTTTGCATTAATATAAAATTATTAGGTAAAGAATCCCATATGTTTAATACAATATTTTCAATTTTTAGTGTGGGATCAATATTAACCGCATCACTTTCACACAGTTTTACTTCTACATCTAAAATCAAGGCTTCAAATTTTTTTCCACACTTTACTGTTTTGAAATTCAACTAATTCCATTTCTAAATTATCGACACATAAAATTCCGTTAACTCCATTTTTTAAAAATCTGTTTTGTATGGATATATTATAAAGTGAAATGTATTTTCCAAACTTTTAAAATGATTGAATCTCTCCTCAAAAGCTTGTTTTATTTCATATATAATAATTAAATATTTTTTAATTACATTTTCTTGAATCTCAACAGAGTTACCAAAAATTATTATTTTTTTAAAATGTTTTTGTAATTGAGGAAAATATTTCATGATTTTCATTTCCAAATCCTTAATAAAGATGTCAAGTTTCATCATAAATATTTTAATATTTTCAAACATCGTTAATACAATTAATCCATGCCATTGAAGTTTTTTATTGAGTTCATTAAAATACTGGGTGAGGTCGCATAAAAACATTAGATCATTTAACCAATGGATATTAGATAATTCATCGAAACTAATGTCTTTTTCAATTAAAAAGAGCTTAATTTCTTCTAATAATATTACAAAGCGATTAAGGACTTGACCAAAACTAAGTCATCGCACGTTGTGATATGTCAAAATCCCTGAATATTGACATTCAATTTGCTCTAATAATTGTGAGAATTGCCGTTTATTAATAGCTCTTGCGTTTATATAGTTGATTATTTTTATTACAACTGATAATGCACTAGAAAAGGTTTTCAAACAATTCTTTGCACACAAAAATTGCTGGTATATTATACAATGAAATTAAATTAGAGAATGTGAAATATTTTGCTTAAGATACTGAATAAATCCAATGTTTTTCCATACCATACTAGGTGCACCATCTGTTGTTACCGAAACTATTTTCTGAAGATAAATGTCCATTTCTTTAAATGTAATATAAAATTCTTTAAAATTCCATGACCAGTACATTTTCCTTTCAATATCATTATTTTTATTAATTCTTCTTTCATCATATGTCTAAACTTATACCGGGCAAATACTACTAATTGTACATAAACATTTACATCATTACTCTCATCTAAAGCAAATGAATGCATGTCTGCATAATTTAAGTCGTCATGTATTTGGAAAGTGATATTTTTTTCTAATTCTATTTACCCGATCTTTAATTGTATTACGACTTATAGATAACTCATTTATACGCTTAATAATCTATTCTTTTTCTTTAAAATCAGCAAACAATATAGAACTACATTCTAAAAAAGTTTGTTTTACAAATTCTCCTTCTGAAAGAAGTTTCCTATGTCGAGCAATGCAATAGGCAACTTGGAAACTAGCAGCTGTAATTTCATTATTTGGAACCAAAAAACTTTTTAAAATGATCTTTTTTCTTTTGTTAAAAAATACCTTTTTCTTTCATCATCTGTTGACATGCCTAGATTAGAATGCAGTGCTTCAAAATGTCTTTTTACATTATATGTACTTGAAGTTACTTTTTCATTACAAATTAAACATTTAACCATTTTAGTCCTTTCAATCACACTATATTTATCAAACCATTTAGGTTGATACGGCCTGGAACTTGTATCGCTTATTTTTAATTTTTTTAACCGCCGACATAGTAAGAGGTGCAATTAAAATATTATTATTAGATAATAAAAAGACTGCAATTATTAAACTACATTCAAAACAATTCCGATTCAATTTTCCCGCATTGTCTGACGATATTTAAACAAACTATTTTTTATT
>MQRK01219955.1:3181-19292 GCA_001938485.1 Girardia tigrina
AAAATAATGATTTTTTTATCGATTGTTTAAATCGATAGATTTTGTCTATAATATATTTTTCAAATCTCGTTTTCTTTTGTCTATTTAAATAACAAATATTTAAATGCAAGAAGATTACAAATAAGATTAAGAAAAAGCATGAATAAAACTTATTTTTTATTATTGTTTTCTTAATTTAATAAAAATTAATTCGAAATTACCGTATATAAGATCCCCTTTTTTGTCAAAATATAATGAATATTTAACGCGAATTTTCAAAAATTAGTATATATTTGAAATATTTCTCCAACACAAAAGATTTCAATTTATTTTCTGGAATGAATTGAGGTACTTTTTTGAACGTTTTTTCCAAAAATGCACACCAAAAAAATAAACGATGATCTTATTCACAGGGAATCTTATACACGGAAAAATAAGGTAATTACTAAAATTTTATACTTAATAAATTGAAATAAAATTCAATTACTATTATGGCAGCGAATTAGTGGGCACTACAACACAAAATGTTTTTCAAACAAACTTTCGAGGAACAATTTGTGTTTTTTACAAACAATATACACATAATTATAATGAAATATTAATACAAATAAATAACAAAAACGCCATTTATCTGTATAAGATTTATTTTGACAACATGTTTCACCTTTCCAGGCATCTTCTGGTCTCCTCTTTGAGGTTTGTAAAGCGATCTTCTTTTATACTTTCTTGGTTTAACAACCAAGTAAGTAGTATTAACAAGCAAGTAGTATTACGTAACTATTGGATTATTTACTCACTAGATTAATTACTCAATGGATTACTTAGTAACTCACCCAAACATCCACTTCACCCACGAAGATGAACAATTAAACATACTGTCGTTCCTGGATATCTCTATTGAAATAAGCGAAACGGGATACGAAACCGAAGTACACAGAAAAAACACCGACACCGGCCTTTAAGTTTCTGTGACCCGAAATAGAACAGAAATATGATCAAAAGACTTGTTCATCGAATATGGAATATTTCATCTACCTTTAAGAAAATGGATAAAGGTATTGAAGATTTAAAATCAAGATTGACAAACAACGGTTACAATTTCAAACACGTTAACAGCCTGATAAAAATACCATTAATTCAATTATTTTGAAATCGAGAGATAATATCTGCAACAATGAAAGGAACTCAGAAATCTCCGAGCTGGCCCCGTTAACTTTGAAACTTCAGCACTCAGAGGGGGCTCAGGAATTTAAAAAATATTATTAAAGAACATCCCTCGTGGATTTAAAGCAAGAATTATTTTCACAACAAACAAAGCTTCCCGATATTTTACGAACAAATCCAAAACTCCATTAGGAATTAAGGCCAACCTAATTTACCAATTTACATGTCACAAGCCTTGTGCATTGGAGAAACAAACCGTCATCTCCGCACTAGGGTAGCCGAACATTCTCAACAAAGCAGGAAAAGTTCAATTCTGGAACATCTGACGAAATGTAAAGATCGGGAAACTGTCAATTGGGAAAGTGAATTCAAAATATTGAACTCAAATTATGATAATTGTAGTGAAATGATCATCACAGAAGCACTTCTAATAAAGCATTTCGTACCATGCTTGAATGTGCAGAGTGAAACATCCAATCACATCAATATATATTAATTGGCATCAATAAATTAATCCACGAGTTACATAATACCACTTGCATAACAACCAAGAAAGTATAAAAGAAGATCGCTTAAAAACCTCAAAGGTGAAACCTGTAAAGGCGAAAAATGTCAGAAATAAATCTTATACCGATAAATGGCGTTTTTGTTATTTATTTCTTTCATTGTCATTAGAAATTATTGAAAATAAACTGGATTTAATACAAATATTTAATTTATTATTACTTTTTTTTGGAATTTAAAAAATTAGTTTTACAAAAATTTCTTTAATTAAAATTTTATCCTTTAAAGCAGAGGTGCGACCGTATGGCCGCATGCGGCTCAGTGAGGAACGTTGTGTGACCGTGGAGAAATGTATGAATTTAATCATTAAATTAAAATTTTAAACATTAATTAAAATTTAAACTTTAACTTTTAATGTATAAAGCGCTATGTTTATTAAATGTTCGTGCAGTCTCATGGCTTATGGTAGGCAATAGCGTCTTGTCTGTGTGCGCGACCACATTTGCGGTATGCCGGCTACACATGGCCAATAATCGCTTCGTGGTTCCAGAAGACTTATTGCTTTGTGGCCGTCAACGACAAAAAGTTTGCGCACCCCTGCTTTCAAGAATTTATTAAAATTGTTTTATTTTAATTCATTCAAAAGATTTTCATTTCGGAAATATTTTAATTATAAAGTTTCAATTTTAATCATTAAATATATTTTTTAAAAAAATCATTAACTAAAATTTCATTTTAAATATTATCAACCTTAAAATTTTCCAATATTTTAATTTATAAAACATATTTTTTATTCTAAAATTTCTTCCGCTATATTTTAATGAATGAAACATTTTTCAATATTTTAAAATTTATTTAAATATTAAAATTCAAAAATTTATATGAGCTCCCGAAAATTTACTTTCAGTAACTAATAACTATAATTATTGTTCTTAATACTTAAAAAGATATTATTATTCCTGTAATAAAAGAAGAGAAACCACTGGATGACAGTTTTTTTTATTTTATTCAAGGTGTTTTGTTCTCTTTTAATTTGCCTAAAATATTGCGTGAAAAAATTCCAAATAATAATAATTTTTTAAAATTTAATTAGTCACTAATTAAAAGTGATAATAGATTTAATACCTCCCACAAATGATATACCAATCTATAAAAAATTACTATTACCGTAAGTGTTATCAAAAAAACAGGAGGTCTGGCTCTTTTGTTAGAGATGTTCGTCTTCGTCATAAAGATTTCTTTGAAACAGATAGGTGGGTTCTTTCATTAAGAATTGTTTTTTCGTCTTTGATTGAGGAAAAATAAAGGACGGAAATTTAATATTGAATGTGGTAAAATGATAATAAATGGAATGAAGTCAGCACTAAGTTGAGAGGAGAAAGTGAGCCGAAATTTTAAATTCAAAATCATTAGTATTTTAATTTTATCAATCGATATCCCAGTGAGACTTATAATAGAAGTGAGATTATTTTTTTACTAAATTTTATTATCTTTTTCTGTCTCCGCTGTTGGAGTGACGGTAAAGTGCGTAGTCTTTCAATGAGAACAATGAAGCAGAGGAAAGGCAATGTTGACAAATATAAAGTGTGGGACATAAATATACCACACCCTATGTTTTCCCCAGTTTTCATACAAAGCATGTACATCAGAGTTCTATGATTTTATGAAATGTTGAAAAGGGTCTAAAAGCCTTTCAAAAGTTATTTTCAGCATCTCAACGACTGTTAAAAATTAGAGCTCAAAAATAGTTTTTAAATCACAACTATCTTTCCAGGTAAGATAGTTTATTGAAGATTTATTTTTTGTATTTATCTTTTTATTTTCCGAGTGATATGAATTGTCCCATAAATCGAATTTATAAATTAGAACATTCATTTGAATTAAAATACGAAACTTTAAAATTTTTATTGAACTAAAAACATTGACAAGTCCCGTACGCCTTTATTTTACCAAACTTCGCTCAAAAATCGAATTTCTTTTTGTCATTAAAACAAATATAATTTAACTCATTACATTTAATTTTATAAAAAAACATTTACAAAAGTAATCTCAGAAAAATTATTTTATCCTTTATTTTTTTCCGCTCAAATTGCGTATAATAATAATTATTATTATTATTAAAAAATGCGTTTTCGACTTTTTTCGCGAATACAAACATAGGCAATGGACTCTGAAATGATTTATCCCAGAGCAGGCCACAAAAGGTTAGTAACTACGCGTACGTCCCGATAACGGTTGTCAGTTACAATTACTGAACTTCCATCATCATCTTCAAAAAAGAAGGGACCAATGACGCCTCTTACCCAAAAATCATATCAAACTATGGCTCGTAGGAGATGAATTTCGTGATCTTGAATCACTCTTGGGTTTTCATCACATTAAATGCGGTAGTTTAGTTTGTTGACTTACCCCAAGAGATTTAAATGCCCTCGTCTCTGAAGATTATTTTTCTTTGAAAAAATTGTCGTCTTTGATTATTCTGATCTGGTAATATAGGAATCCTTTTTTTTCGTTTTACGAGTTCCTTGAATTTCAAAACTGATCTGAGCAATCCAAGACAACAGAATAGTAGTGTGAGAATATTTTTGCAAACTCATAAATTTTTAGAATTTTTAAAATTTAAAATGTAAAATATTTAAACATAATGTAATAAAATTTTGTAATAATTTTTTACATTTCAAGAAGTTACCAATATATAAATTGAGATTTAATTGCCTGAATAATAATCGTTTATAAAACCAATTATAATTAAAGCTATTTTACAATTGAATATAAAAATTAAAATTAATCGAATATAAAAAATACTAAGTACAATTAAATGATTTTAGGAATTAATGTGAAATAAAATTACATGGAAACTAAGTATTATTTTTAAACAGATTTATTTGAATTTCTAAGTTTCAAAATTAAAATTAAAATGGTTTCAAAAATTGGAATTATGGTTATCAGAATAAGTTCGATATAAACTATTATTAAAATGACTGAAAAATATTTTGAAGTTTCAAGTTTAATAAATTAGGAATCTTAAATTAATATAAACTCTCATTAAAAAAATTTTACAAAAATATTTTGGTAAAATTAGCATGATAATGATATTTAAAATGGGAATAAATTTGAGATATTGCGAATTATAAATTTGTAGTAAAATAATATAAATTTAAACATTATAAAGTTATTATTTGTAGTTCAATTATGTAGATGTTAAAATTTTTCTTTAAACTAAATCAGATAAAATATTGAAGTGTAATTCTGTAAAATTATTGTAATTTTAAAAAAAATAATAAATTCAATTCGTAAAAATAACAATTTTAATAAATAACATATCAATATTTATAATCCAGTATTTTTACGTATAGTCAATCTGGTTGAAAAGAAAACAAAAGTAAAGTTCCTCAACAAAAATTGTTTGAATAATTGTTAACTGTTATAGAAATAAAGTTTTGCGTTCGTTCAAATTTTGACCACGAACCCATCATGACGACCATAGCAAGCAGACTCGTTCCAGAAAGGTAGAGGAGACAAAACAACATCGAAACTTACATATCGGCGTGGGAAAGAAATTTTAAAGTAGCCAAGATGCCAGAAAATATCCAAGAAATATTGGTAATTTGTTTATTATCTCACGAGTTTGTGTAATTGTATGAGAGCGTATCAGCAGAAAGTAAAGGATACGAAGCTCGACTGCGAAAGGTTTTTCAGAAGAAAATCACTTTAATGGAAGATTTAGAAGAGGTGATAAACTTTGAAAAGTCGAAAGAATCTGCTGAGAAATATTTTACAAAGGCAAGGAAACTATCTGAAAAACTGGCAAAACATAAATGGACAGTAGAAATTGAAAGATGCCTTCTGAAGAAGGAAATTAAATTCAGAGAAATGAACGAAATAACAAAGGTGAAGAACGTCATTAAGAAAGTAGATGAAGTCCGGAGAACGGAAAAGCCAGTGCACACAATACGACCAACATATAGACTTGCAGTCAAGAAAGAAACGGCAACAGTAAATATGATGAAGAAAGGAGATACCTCCAAAAGACGATCTATGCAAAACAACATTACATGTTGGAACCGAAAAGAATTTGAACATAAAAGTAATAAATGCAAATGAATTCATTCAAGCAAGCTTAAAAAAGGAACTTCAAGAGCTGGGCAGACTTATTACCTGATGTAGAATTTGCTATAAATGCAACAAAACAGAAAACGATAGGGTGCAGTTTTGCAGAAGTGGTATTTGGTAGGAAAATGCATTATTCTTTGAAATATACAACAATCCTTAATATGAATGTAATATTATACCATTTATCAGTCAATTTCAGCTTTTTACCAGTGTATTTTGGCTTTTTGCCAATCGATTTTGTCTTTTTTCCAATCAAAATTGTCTTTAGAAAATTTTATTTTAATTTAGTCAACTTTTGGATGGAAAATAAAAATATTTTTAAATTTTCCTCTACTTTTTTAGAATTTTAAGAAAAAAACAGCCCTTATGTCAAATCAAGATTAGAGAAGAACTTCATCCTCAAAAAATGTTTTGCATTTCCCGAGACCGCGAAGAAGAAATGTCTCCGTATCAAATGAAAAAAAGATTGAGTCTAATACGTCTTGTCAAGGAGCAACACAGACTATCAAATCTGCGGCAGATATCCTAGAAATTAATTATAGTAGTGCGAAAGCTATGATAAACAATTACTCACTAACAGGACAGGTGGAAACTAAATCAAAAGGTCTCTCCTTACTCCATGCATATTAGACAAGATTGATTTAATTGTAACGTATAATCCGCAATATATGTTAACAGAGATAAAAATAGTTCTTGAAAGGGAAATAAGAGAAGACACTAAAATTTTCTATTTCTACGATAAACAGAGGCTTGCAAGAGTTGAAAATAACGATAAAGCTCTCACATCGTGAACTCGACAGGGCTAACTTGCCTGATAAAATACAGCTAAGAAAAGAATACTCATTATGAATCAATAAACATTTTCAAAATGATTTTTCAAATGCTGTATTCATTGACGAGTCTGGGTTTAATCTCCATCTCAAAAGATCATACACTAGATCTAGACGAGGTACTAGAACAATTACCCAGGAGCCTAATGTAAGAGGTCGATATGTTTCATTTATTGCAAGTCTAATAATCGATTGAGTGGGCTATTGCAAGACAATATCTAACTCGACAGTGAATGCTGATATCTTTGCAGAATATATCAAGGATTTATGTCTTTATTTGCGGGATGTAAATAAAATGGAAAACACATGCTTAATTCTAGACAATGCGCGGATACATAGGAGAGATGATATCCAAAAAATTGTGGAGTATTTCGGCTATACTTTTCAGTTTCTATCGCCGTATTCTTACATGCTCAATCCGATTAAAAAAAAATTAAACAAATTGTGTAAGATCGAAATTAACATTATCTACTTCGGGTTCTTTATCCGAAGTATTAATTGCGGAGTCACAAAATATTACTTCTGGGGATTGCGCAGGATATTTTCGATCTATGCTTCGTAATATTACAAACTGTGCTGCAGAGTCAACAATATTCATCATACATATTATTTAATTATATAATATCTCACAATTATTATTATGTCATCTAAACACCCTCACAGGCCACCCTCTCCCAATAGTTTTTAAAACGAGAATACAGAATTTTGAAATCATTTATGTTTATGTTTTCATTCGACTTACAACCCTTTCTGTGTTCTGCAATATTACTCCCACCTACATTCCGACCATGTTCTTGGATTCTCTTACATAGATGACGGGACGTCTCTCCAATGTATGTGGCATTACACCCATTACATTATTATTAATTTATTAATTATTAAAAAAAATAATTATTAATTTTTTATAATTTTTATTTACTTTTCTTTGATTTTTGATGAATAATTTTTTACAATAATTTTTAAAAATATTTTTCCAACTTAATTTTTATTCTAATTTCTTTGAATAAAATTTCTAATAATTATAATATTTCTATTAAACAAATACAACTGAAAAAAAAGAAAAAAACGAAAATATAATTTTTATTTACAAGTTATCAAAATAACTTTATTTTTAAGATATTCAAAAAAAAATTATTTTTCAATAATTAGGAGAAAGTTTGATAACAATTTCTCGGATTATTAAGAGATAATCCAAAGTATCATCGTTGTCAAATTTAAACCGAATGAATGAAGCTGGCCAGCGCGATGGCCGTACGTAAAGTTCATTCAGTTTGACATATGCAATTGAGTCAAGACTTGAGGCCTAATCAATTTTGTGTCATATTCAGTTAAGTTGGAATAATAAGATTTAGATTCTTGAGATTAAATTACAAGAAAATCTTGGAATTTGAAATATTTACGACAAATATGATATCGGTCATTACTCGGTTGGTTAATTCAATAAGGCGACTCTTCATCAACTGCCTCACAAACAATCATTGTTTTTAATTTAAAACAAAAAAAAATTAATATTAATAATATTATAATATTTTGTTATGTAACCAATATTGTATTATTTATTAATTGGGAATAGAAGAATCTTTTCATGAGGTTGATGAGGAGAAAACGTTTATAATTCAATTTAACCACTTCTTTACTCGATCGAGTTGAAATTTTGCATATAAACTCAAATCCCGCGACTTGTTATTTGAGAAATAAATCTGAACGATTACTCAATTAATTAATAATTTTGTTAATGGTTAACCCTCTGACCGCGGGTATCCCGCGATTACGCGTGCAGCATCTACTGGTATAATTATACGCATCCCGCTCGCATTTATTTACGTCTTCTCACGTTGCTATCCAGCTATTTGCCCGTGAGTTGCCGTGCGAACGTGCGAGTGGATAAAATGCGTTTTTTAAACCACAATTGAATAAAAAAATTTAATTTAAATTATTATTAATATATTCTATTCCAAAAATAACAGTAATAAGATCAGTCCAATTGCGGATTGTTTTACAAATATTGAAAAATTATGTGGCTTTATTTAAATTTTCATAATTTTATTAACAATTAAATAATATAAATATAGATCAGTGCTTACATCAGTGAGTGACATACATCACGGTTTCTCTTTTATAGATCTTTTTTTACCGAGAATAGCCTAATATATTGCGAATAGTATGTTATTCTGAGATTTGAAGATTTTACGAAAACATTTTCAGAAAATAAATCCTATTTTCTTTGATTATTCAACAAGCTGAAAAGAAACATTGATTTCGAGATATTGATTATGGTCTAGAACAGTGCTTCCCAAACTTTTTGAATCGCGGACTTCTTGCATAATAATTATTCTTTCTGCAGACCCCATATCAATATTTTTATTGAAATTGTTCATATTTATTAACATTTTACAGAAAATTAAAAACAGTTCTATTAGAATTACTCATATCAATATTCAAAAAAATAATATACAGGGTGATCATAAAGTAACTATCGGGTTTTAAACTGCAATAACTTTTGAATTATATTGTATTTCTTTTTTATTATACAGGCATCTTGAAGCTTATTCTTTAAAATTTAATTAAAAGTACATTTTGTTTAAATGTATTAATTGTTGTTATTGTTTTAAGTGTAAGATTCAAAATGGATGTAAATCATTGTGTAAAAATTGTTATTTCATTTGCAAAGCATGAGTCAGTGACTTTAGTAAGAAGAGAACTTCAACGACTTAAATGGAAAAAAATATTTCAATCGAAAAAAAGTATTAGAAGTATCTTCAAAAAGTTTGAAGAAACAGGAAGCGTTCTAAATACCACAAAATCTGGAAGACCACCAATTGATGATGAAAAGAAAAATGAGGTAGCAGAACATTTTAAGCAAGAACTCCAGTCTTCTATCAGGAAATCGTTGTCAACTCTGAATTGCTCTAACTGAACTGTTCAAAAAGTATTACGAAACGACTTTAAAATGTTCCCCTACAGAATTCAAGCCACGCAACTTTTATATGTATGAGGGGTTAGTTTTAAGTTTCGCCAAAATAGTTTATTGTTTTTTTAGTTTTGAAAATTTAAAGGAAATAAATTAGAAAATTAAAATGCAGAGTAAAAAATATGATAAAATAAATACGTATTTAAAATATGTTTACATTAATAACAATTAACATATTTTATAAGTGGAATAAGTTTAAATAAAGTTTAAAATAAATAATTAACGGATTAATATTTTTAGAAATAATTTTTTTAATAAAAGGGCTTATTGTAAATTTAAATTAATTAGTTTTTATGATAAAGTTTCGTAAGAATGTAAAAGTATTTTACATTTTAAATTTTGTAAATATTTTTGTAGATAAATTAAAAATTATTTTAATGTTTTAAATTTTGTAAAATTTTTTGCAAAAAATATAAAATTATTTTTAAGGTTTAATTTTCGTGAATTTTCAGAATTTAATCGAAAAGAATTGTAAATTAATTTTGGGTGAAATAATTGAATTAATTTGTTTAAGTATGTGAATTGTTGTTATTAATAAATTTTTGTGGTGTTAAATTATGACTTCAGAATGTGATAATAATGAAAGTGGCGTGAACGCTACTTACAATATGAAAAAGATTGCGCTCTTAGATGTGTTATGTGTGAAACGTTAATTCAATCGATAGATACAGATGAAAATTTTCTTAGTAACCTGATATTCTCTGATGAGTCAAGGTATTGTAAATAGACATAACTGTCGCATTTTGGGCACTGAAACACCAACCGAAACATATCAGAGGTCACAGGCTAGTGAAAAAGTTAATGTTTGATGAAATTGTCTTCAACTCGTGTTTCTGGGTCCTTTTTTATTGAAGGAAACATAACAGCGGCTCTATACCTGGATATGTTAAAAAATTGCTTTATGCCATCGTTATCAAGAACATGCAAACGGAAAGCTGTGTTCCAGCAAGATGGAGCCCCTGCCTATTATTCACTGATTGTGCGACAATTTCTGGATGAAGGGATTCTAAAACGTTGGCTGGTACAGTATAAATGATAATAAAAATTGGTCAAAAAATAAAAACTACATATAAAAAATAATTAATAAATAAAAATAAAGTACAAATGAAGATCAACAAAAAAAATGGAATATAAATGATAATAAAAAAACGCAAAAAAATATAAATACTATCCACACACTATGCGTATACACACATATACTCATATATTACAACACAGTGTGGAGAACTGCGAAGTCCACAGTACTTTAAGTGGATAGGGAATTCAAAACATGGTATTTGAATTCACTATAGTTTTATGGTCTTCCTTTTTTTACTATTTTCGATTTGTTTTATCTTTCTGCTTTATACGTTGCTACAAGTGAACTTCTGTTCCTTCTTCGTGTTAATTTTCTTTGAGATATCTTTTCTGTGTGAGCTTTTTTTGTATGATTTCAATGTTGTCAGTTTTCTTGTCGTTCGGGATATTTGTTTGTCTTTGAAGATCATCATCATTTACCAAATTTTATAATTCTTTTTTATCAAACTTTCATCAACCTACTTTATTTAGAAGCCGCCGTTGTTCCATTATAACCAACTCTACATTTTATAAACTCTTTCACTCTCATACTCTAATATTGCTTGATTTGATTATCTGTTGAAATCTCTTGAAACTTCATGTAAGTTTTGCTTAGATCCTTCAAATGTTTCGTAATATTAAGAGCATTAACATGGTTTAACCTTTTTTATCAATAAAAAAATTTGAATTGCCTTTCAAATAATTCTCAACAATGCGTCAATCAGACCTCATAGTTCTGAATTGATAAAATAATACTGTTTTTTTTCAAAACTAGAACTATTCGAAAAAAATATTAATTTTAATATTCTTAGGAAATTTATCCACCTTAAAAATTTCAACATTCTGTTTAAATAGTCCGAATATCCAAAACCATTTAAAATATCGATCTTCCATAGGGGTAATGAAAACTCTAAAACAACATCCAAAATAAATCATACAAACACATCATGCGAAAATATTCGTCACAATTACATTTTAATATTTCAATTAATTCGATTTAAATTTAAATTAATAAAATAAAATATTAAAAAAAATCGATTGATAATTGAATTTTTACGTATTTTAAAATTAATAAAAAAATTATTAAATTTTATTAATTATATTTTTTTTAAAAAAAAATCCAACTTTTTTTCTCATTATTTATTTTAATAAAGATAAATTTAATCCGATTAATTTGTTTTAATAATAATAAGATTTTCGACAATTAAAACACGCTAGATATTGAAATAAATTGCAGGTTAAGGAATAATTGATATGGGATATATATCTCGTTATAAATATAAATATAATAAATATAAATTTCTCAACCGTTTATTGCCGCAACGCCAGTTGAGATAATACAGATTGATTTCTTGAAATAATATATAAACTGTTTGACGATTATCGCCGTTGTACAGATGAGCCAGTCACTCCCACCAGATGGGGGGACGATAAGACAGAATCATTATTTATCCTATATAACTTGTGAAAAAACAATTAGTCAAATTAATTGGACTCGAGCTTCTTTCGGTCGATTCCTTTCAGATTCAATTTCTGATAATATTCTATTAATTTGTTTTAATTAGTTCAAGTTGATGATAGATTTCTTTTAATGGTACGGTTTTTTTCTTCATTTCGTTGAAAATTAAATCATATTTAATTTATTAGAAATATTCAGTTTTCTTGATAGAAGGTTTTCCAACCTTTCCAATCTTGGAAACAAATCGAGATTATTTTTTTCCAGATACGAGGATACGGAAGGAAAAGGAAATTGGATATTTTCTTTTCAAATAAAAAGAAGGAAAAGAAAGAAAATTATAAGAATTTTAAAAGTAATTATTGATAAAATATTTGTCATATATGTGATGGTTTTGAGACATTCTTCCAAATTTTTTGAAATAAAATCTAATTAAACATATTAAATATTTCATAAACTAAAGATAAAAATGTTACATTTAAAAAGAATGAATTAATATTAAATTATAAAATTAAAAAATAGAAGTTATTGTAAAATAATTAAAGACAAATCAAGTTACAATATTAATAATATTTAAAAAGAAATGTTTAAAATGAAATTTAAGAAATAAAATTTGTAAACTAAAAAGACTTGAGAACGAAGTAAAAAAAATAGGATTTTACGAATATTTAAACGGAGTTTAACAAATTTTTACAAATTAAATTCAATTTTTAAAATACATATTAATCTCATATTAAATATTAATTTGTATAAAAATATTCAAAAAGAGTCTGTAGAAACACATTTCTACTTATAAAAAAAATTAATAATTAAATTATTAATTTTTTAGTTTGTTTAAATATTCACTTTTTTTGTAAAAATAAATTTTTGAAAATCAAGCGTGTTTTTCTCATTTTTATAAATGTCGTCCTCAAATGGTGTCAGAAGCGACGAAATTGGACATATTTCGTCAAGAATGGAGTCCACATTCAGAATTCCACAGTATTTTGATAATCCTCAAATATGGTTCCAACAAGTAGAAGCAGTCTTCACTATTGGGAATATCGTCAAAGAAGAAGCTAAATACAACCACCTTCTTGCCAGCCTTACTCCGAGCATCCTACTCTCAGTCCAAGATCAACTAACCATTTCATCAAGCACCCCATACTCGGATTTAAAACGAAGAATAATCAAACTCAAGCAAAGTATATTTTAATAAATTATTGCAGTTTAGAAAAAGCAAAGTACAATATTTCAAAAATAAGAAAATTTAGAGTTAATTAAACTTTATACTTATATTTAAAATTTATTTTGATATCATTGGTTTGTGCAAGAACAATGAAAGTGTTCATCAGACATTTACTTAAGCAAACTTTTTTTAAAATAAAATTGTTAGGATTTTCGTGAACTCGTTAACATTTTTGAATTGAATAATGAAAGTTTCAAAATACTGTAAAATCCCGAGCATAAGCTGCAGCGCGTATTAGCTGCACCATTTGCGTCGCTCATATCTTGTCACTTGATAAAATTAAGAAGGAATCCAAAGAAGCTTTCATACCTACCGGATTGACATCAAAGGTGCAGCCATTAGATCTTACTGTTAACCGTTCTTTCAAGTCGAAATTGTGCAGAAAGTTGGAGGATTGGATCATTAAAGATTATGAGAACATCAAACATACTAAGTCCGGAAATATGAAAGCAGCTGACTGGAATACCATTTTTGAATGGATTGTCTCCTTTAGGGAAGTGGTTAACCTTTCCACCATTTTGAATGGTTTTCGTGATTCATTCGGTGAAGACGACGATGTTCTTGAAATTGATGAAAAAGAAATGAATGTGAACGAGTCTGATCCAAACATTGCAGTTTTTCATGATGTTGTAGAATTATTAGAAAATTTCACTTTTATTGACAATGAAAAGTGTGATGGTTTTGAGGAGTGGGATGTTGAAAATTGAAATAAATAAATAGTCTTATCTTCAATTTGAATTGTTTTTTAGTTGTATAAGCTGCACATCATATTAGCTGCAATTCAAAAGTGTTGCCTTTATGTACGTATTAGCTGCAGCTTATACTCGGGATTTTACAGTATTAGGTTGTTGTAAAGGGAATGTAGGTTTTTGCTTTTTTTGTATATACCGCAATGTTATACGACTAAACATGTATGATGTTATGTAATGTATGATGTTGAGTCCTTCGTAAGCTTAATTTATACTCTTTCAGATATATTTGTCTAAAACTTATTATAATGTTTATTTAGTTAATTATTTTGATTTTAATTCCAAATGTGAAAACGTGATTTTCGCAACATTTACTTCTACGAGTTCAAGGGCATAATGCAGCTCAAACTGATGGCGTAATGCAGATCAAGGAGATTTTGAGCAAGGGAAGTATCAACAAATGCACGGTGGAGCGCTGGTATCAAAAGTTTCGCTCTAGCAATACCAGCCTAGAAGATGAGTCTCATGACAGCCGCTCATTGACGATTGACAACGACGAATTGAAGGAGCTGGTGAAAGCTGATCCACGTACAATTGTTCGAGCACTCGCAGAAGAGCTTAACGTTGATTCCTTAACCGTCGCTCGGCACATAAAGTAAATTGGAAAGTCAAAAAAGCTCGATAAATGAATACCTCACAAAAGTAAAAAAAATCGTCATTTTGAGGTGTCTTCGGTGCTTCTTCTGTGCAACAAGAACGACCCGTTTCTCCATCGTATTGTAACATGTGATGAGAATTGGATTCTCTACGACAAGCGGCGACGTTCGGCAGAAGTTTTAAGCCGCTACGAGGCTCTTTACTACTTTCAGAAACCAAAACTCCACCAAAAGAAGGTTATGGTGACTGTTTGGTGGTCTGTAGCCGGTTTTATCCACCAGGGCTTTCTGAATACGGGTAAAATGATCATCACAGAGAAATACTGCCAACAAATTGACAAAATGCATCCCGAGTTCCGACGTATGTGTCCGAGATTGGTCAATATGAAGGGGCCAAAAATCGACACTACAAAAGCTAAACGAATTGGGCTACGAAACTCTGCCTCATCCACTCTACTCACCGGACCTCTCGCCAACTGACTACCATTTTTTCAAGCATTTGGACAACTTCCTCCTGGTAAAAGCTTAAAAAAAAGACGATGCCAAAGACGCCTTTAACGCTTTCCTCGCTATTCGTCAATAAACTTGTTTCTCATTGACAAAAAAAATATTGCTTTTGATGGTTTTTATTTCGATTAATAAAGTTTATTTGTGCTGAGTTACATTTGTTTCAAGTTTAGGTTCAAAAACCTGCATTGCTTTTGCAACAACCGAATATTTAAAATTAAATTTTTGAAAATTGTAGGACTTTTTATGTAATTGTTTTACAAAAAAAATAAAAACTTTAAAGTAATTTTAAAGTAATATAAATCTTTTATTATTTTAATTAAAATATGTTTTTACGATATAATAAAATAAGTAACGTTAAAATAATTTCTGGTAGTTAAATCAAGGATAAGATGGGGTTAGTGTAATGATAACTCCTAAATGATGATATAATTAAAATATATTAATAATATAATAAAACCAAACAGAGCGTAACGGAAGGATAAAAAAATAGTTGTAAAGTCTATCACAATAAACGAGAAATATAGAGTTTTTTGATTAAACCAAACGATACGAAATATTACTTGAGCGGGTATTATATGAATGCTCCTACGACAGTACTTGGTGTATGGATATAGACAGTGATGCTTGCTTGTCGAAATAGTGAGTAGGATAATCGGAATGGAGATTGTCTATAGGAGATTTTAATTGGACTTGTTATCTGGAATATCGGTAGGATAATTGCAATGATTCGGACTGAGAGAAAGTCGAATTGAATAGGGTAGACTGTAGTATCTTCAATATGGGTTGAATCTAGAAATTTCGGTTCGGTTTTCAAAGGGTTGTTTTAAGATGTACGAAATAGCGGCTTGGAAACTCGTTATAATTAATATGATTATTCCAATCGTTAATCGATTTTTTTACATTTGATTTTAATTTTATCATATTTATATTTTTATAATATATATATATATATATA
>MQRK01219958.1:11998-34628 GCA_001938485.1 Girardia tigrina
CAAAGTGGCAAAGATTGATATTCCTTTAGTATCGATGTGTAATTTTTCGGCGAACAACATTTCCTCTTGAAGCTTATGGTCTTTATCAAAATACCTGACATATCCCATTAGCAAAGCTTCATTCCCAGGTAGCGTAGATTCATCCATTTGCAATAAAAATTGAGTAACCCGCAAGATTGTAACCAGGTGCTCTTCAACATCTAGTGCCATTTCATCAATACGTCTCTGAACAGATGTATCGCTTAATGGTAAAACTTTGATGACTTCGGTTGGATCCTGGTGCATCACAGTGCTAATAATTTCTCGCACTGCTGGTAAKATTARTGTTTCAGSAATATTGTGAGGTTTACTACACTTTGCTATCAGTTGAGAAATTTGGTAGGAGGCAACTAGTCCATCTACTACTTTTGCGTTACCTTTTTGAAACATTGTGGTAATTGTTTGTCGTTTTTTAAATTGTTCATACAATGTTTGAAAATACTCCAATGATTTATCTTTTTTGTCTGAATGCATTGCATTTAAATGTGCTCGAAGGCGTGATGGCTTCATGGCTTCATTTGAAAATGTTTGCTTACAAATAAGGCACATTGGGATTTGATTGTCATTTGGAGCTTGAATAAATCCATACGAGAGATACTTCCATGAATACTGCCGAGAATATTTTTTCTTTGATGGCATACCCATATTTAATCCTAGATAATTAAATGCCAACAAATTGATTTTTAAAAATGTATTATTCCAATTTCGTAGTGTGTGGTTGATTAAATATTGACTAATTATTAGTCAATATTTAATCAACCAAGCATCAAATCATTTTAATGCATGAGAATGACATGATCAGTGTGAAGTTTTAATAAAGACGAGAGAAGTTAATAGGAATTTATTTGATTCTATTTACTAAAACGAAAAGGTTTTATATTTTCAATTCTCCTTAAGTAAGGAATAATTGTTAATGAATCTATAAAACAAGCGTTAAACTACTAATGCAACTGGAGTTGCATGCAATTAAAGTGTCAATACGTTACTAATTGAAGCAAATAATTTGTAAAAAAAATTACTTCTTACAAATACATACAGAACCCGCCCGCTCATATTTTTTCCTAACGCCCACCTAATATTTTAAAATGCCCATTAGTGGTCGATAACGCCCAGGTTGACGACCACTGGTCTAGACCTAGGTCAGCAACAACCGAGTTGTTTCTTGGTATCGAAAGGTAGAGGAGAAGAAAGTTTACTATTGCCAACAAAATGACATATAAAACTTCAAAATATGTAGATAAAAGACCCGTCATATATGACGGGTGAGTTGAATTTTCGTCTTTGAAAGTTTCTGTTTTAATTTTTAAATCGTAATTATTATAATATATTATTTATTGCTTCGAATTCTATGTTGATTCGGCTACGGTGCTGCACAGACAGAATTCTCTAAATGCAGGGTATCCAAATTAACCACGTTTTACGTCGATTCACTGCGTTTCCCACGCAATTTTACTTTTTATTTGTTGATATTAATTTTTAATAACGAAAATTTGTAATTTCTACAAAATTTATTTTCAGCAATGTAATTAGTAAATAAGTGATAGAAATCGCCATTAGTCAAATAAATTAGTATTTTATTAGTATTTTCATAAACATTTCACGAAATTCTGTGTAGGAAACATACAAATCATCATTATTCGAAATGGGTGTTAATTTAAACATTAAACAACTTGTACGGTTTTCGATCGAATTCATCGCTTTCCAGGCGTCTTTCGGCGAAGGCGCTCTACCGACAGAATTATATCGATGCGGACTATCAAGATTGACAATGTATTCTCAAACTTTAAATGGGTTCGAAGTACGCCTCTCTTTTATATTTTTGTTGGAGGTGTACATCGAATACAAATGCCTGGTGGGCCAATTTTGGTAAGCAGAACTGGCGATGTGGGATGAACCAAACACCCGGTTAAGGTGCCTAACATCACGCTCACGACATCGATGCGGACTATCAAGATTGACAATGTATTTAAGTGGATTCACTCCAGTTACTCCGCAATTTTATTTGTTGATATTATTTCTTAAAAAACGAAAATTTGTAATTTCTACAAAATTGATTTTTAAAAATAATAAGCGATTAAGCGCTAGAAGTCATCATTTATCACATAAATTAGTATTTTATTAGTATTTTCATAAAAATTTTCCCGTGAGCTATCCAGACTGACCACGTCTTAAATGAATTCACTCGGGTTCGTCCGCAATTTCACGTTGAAAAGTGTGACCGGCAGACAAACAAACAAACACACTTTTTAGACAAATATTATGTTTATTTTTTAGTTCGAACCACTTTTGAAATGATAATGAAATACCAATTTTTTTTACAAAACATCAATCGAGAATCAATTAAAAAAATTTCTTTAATTATTATTATATATTATTATATATATTATTATTATTATATTTATATTAATTTTATCATATCCTTTTATTTTAAATATCAGATATATATAAAATTGAACACTTTCAATCAGAGGATAATAAAAAATATATGAAATATTGCCTCAACCAGTTTATTAAATAAAGTTTTCATTATTGGTAAATTTGCAAGAAATTGAATTATATTTGTTTAAATTAACCAAATATAAACCAAAAATGAGTATTAAATTTTATAAAATCGGCAATCGACAATCTAAATCAAAGCACCAAATTAAATATTCTTATATAATTTTGTCTGAATGTTGATTATTCGTGGAATATTCATTCAACTAAGACATACGGCGGTCGACTCTTAAAAGAACCAAACTTATATTTGCTAAGTTTATGTAGTTTTCCTATGAGATTTTGTTTAAAGAGAACCTTGTTTGGACAGGAAGGTAAATATCAATTTTATTGTCTTATTTTTTATATTTCATATTCATGTCAAATATATTAGTCACAATATCGAATTAATTTATAGACGACATTGTTACAGCTTTGCTTTTTCCATTTTGAACATTTATTATGATGTCAAGTATGAAATGTGTAGGCAGTATTACAATAAATTCAAATAGTTATAATTTGACAATGACTTAATACTTTGTTGGTTAGTTTTTTTGTTTGATTGGCTATTGAACACATCAATAAAAATTGATTTTAATTATTGATAACTTGTTTTAATAATCATTATTTTAAAAAATAGATAAGGCAGAAATTTAAACTATTGTGAAGTAGGAACCTCAGCATCAAGAAATAATACGAAACATCAATATTGTATTCGTATACAATGATACTACATAGAAGATAGTCTGTAATTGGTTTATGAGATTCGTCAAAGGTAATTTTAACCTCATAAATGAGTCTCGGGGTTGATCATGAACGCAGATAGAAAATCAGCAGCTGAAGGGAACCATGGAGTCATATCCATCACAAAGTGCTCATAATTTATCACTAACATTCGTTGTTACAAAGCAAAAAATATTAAATCACTTGACTCAAATCGGTAGTTGAATGAAAAAATGAAACAAAAGCGTTACTTTTTCAATCAAATAGCCACTTGGGATGAAAAATGAATACAAAATGATAGTCGCAAGCGTTCAGCAAACTGAGTGTACGTGAATGAAGCACCAAAAACACAGTCCAAAACGAAGCTTATGAGGAGTATGTGGTGGTCTGCTGCAGTTTTAATCTATTTTGAAGCTTATGAGGAGTATGTGATGGTCTGCTGCAGTTTTAATCTATTTTGAGTTCTTAAAACCTGGTTCGTCAATTACAGCAAATATCTACTGCAACCAGTTGGAAGATATGATGCAGAAACTAACAGAAAACAGCCGTATTTGGTAAACAGGTTGACACTCATCTTGCTCCAAGAAAATTCAAAACCACATAAGGTACTAAAGACAAAACTACAGAAACTTGAATTGAAAATCTGCATCATCCTTCATACTAGTTGCCATTATTATTTCTTCATCAATTTAAACAATTTTTTTCAATTTGCAGATGCCTTAAAAATTGTTTCAACAAGCTGCTACTCGAAGGCCAAAGTGTGTCGATAGTATGGGTGCATAATTTGATGAATGACAAAGATATTTGTATTGGGAAATTATCAATAAACTTTGACTTTGGTTCTGAAAATTTCATACTTCATGACATAATATTAAAGAATTTTGATACTTATACAATGATGATTCACAAAATTGTTTTAGAAAAATACATATCAAAATTTATATTGCAATTTAGAATTCATTCTCTAAGCCAGTTGACTGTCTACTATGACACAAAATCAAATTTTCTCAGATTTTACTCTTCTGATTTGGTTGTGTTAGTTCCTTTATGATTACGGTGTTTACGTTTTGGGTTATCAATGTACGTATTTTTAAATACAATTGTATATACATTTATATACAATATTATATTGCTCACCCAAATTGGTTTATATTATAACAAGAACAATCTTTTCACATTTGATACAACAGACATCTTTTATGTTGTGATATAAGTAATCAATCAAATAATGCTTAAATCTAAAATTTCAAAACTAGTTTTACTTCCTCCTTTAATACATCATTTCTAATGTCTATCCTTCTACTCCTATCATACTCCTAATACAGTGTATTAAGAACATCAATTTGACTTTTTATATTTTTATTTAAACACAATTTTGATTGTCCTGAAGACAATCTTTGTCAAAGCTTTTGTACGATTGCATTCTAAATTAAATTGATTAATGAATTAATTCTTATTATTTTTTAGCAAATGGGGAAATAAATATTTTAATAAAATATTTACTCAAAACTTATTGGATAGAAATTAAGATGATTATTAATTTTTAAAAAAAATATTAATTTGATTTATTTATTAAAAATTGTAAAAACTAATTAACTTATTTAAAATTGTAAAATTATTTGAAATTAGAAATAAATTTAAAAATAATATATTTTTAGATAATAATAATTAAAATATTAATCATCCATCTGGGTTGGAGAGACGCATTTCCAAATCAACATACACATTCAAACACAAAACATCAAACATTCAAAATATTCCTCACATAGTGTTTTTGCTTAAACTATTTTTAAATCTATTACTAAAAATGATTTTTTTTACAATGATTAAATATTTATGAGTTGATATAAAAATTGGAGATAAAAGACGATACTTGTTGAATAAAGCACTGTCTCCGTTTTTATTCTGTGTACCTTCTTCTTTTGACCTTAGCTGTTGGGCCATGGGTGCACCCAATTATAAACAAGCAGTCGCCACATCTTTCTATTTGTAGATTCTTTTCTCAGACATTCCATACTCATTCAGTTCATTCTTTTAAATCGTCCATCCATTGCCTCTTTGGTCTTCCTCTTGGTCTTTCTCCTTCCACTCTTCCCTTAATCATAACCTTTGCTAATGCTTGTTTTCTTATTTGATGACCGTAGAATTTCAGCTTCCTTCTCTTGATGATCTCTTCTATTGATTCCGGTCTTTTAGCTAGTATTTCTGTCACTCCACGTGATCTTCAGCATTCTCTGGTAGCAACTTCATTTCAAATGCTTTAAGCTTATTCATACTCTTCTGATTTATTGTCCAACTCTCGCATCCATAGAGGAGTGTTGCCCAGACAACAGCCTTAGCGATCTTCAACCTGCTCTTGAGATGGATTTCTTTGAGGTTAAAAACTGTGCTAAGCTTAATCATTGCGCTTGATGATATACCAATCCGGCTTCTGATTTCTTCTTCGCTTCCCCCATTCTCTGTGATAGTAGAGCCTAAATATTTGAAACTCCTTACTTGTTCCAGCTTCTCCCCTTCAATGAAAATCTCCAGTTTAACCTCGTTGTTATGCTTTCCTGAAACCATTACTTTGCTTTTTTGTCTGTTGATTTCAATTCCGAAATTGTTTGACGCTTTGTGTAATCTGTTCATGAGTTCTTGAATCTCTGCCTCATCTTTGCCGATTAGGTCTATGTCATCAGCAAATCGTAGGTTGGTTATTCTTGTTCCTCCGTGTACCTAAGTTTTATAATTGACATTTATCGTTCTACGTAGAACATCGACAAAAGAGAGCTTGTAGTAACATTTAGTTTCAATGGGAAGATGTCTTTGATTCATGAATCTTAAAAACGGCCATATATGGGCTTATATTTTAAATAGAAGAAAAAAATAAGAAATATTTCTCTAATCTTTGAATTTTTTATAAATTTTTGGTTTATTTCATGTAATAATATAAAAATATTATCTGTTTCTTTATAGACTTCATGCTTTGAATTTAAGATTTAACTACACGTTTTTTTACTCAAATTATAATTTCATTTTTCCTTTTTGATGTTTTAATTAGCTTGAGTTATCATGTTTCAAAATAATAATTATTTCTGACAAACCTGAGCAAGATTTATTGTCCTTAAATGATTTAAAAGACTCGGTCGAATCTTCTCTTGATATGACGCTTGGTTGACATACTTGATGATAGCCGAAAGAGAATCTACGATTTCCGCATAGACAACATTGCATGTGAGGAGTTTTTTGAACAAAACTGGATATAAATGATTGACAAGAAATCTCTGAAAAAGAAATTATATTTTTTTCAGAAATCTATTTAAAATATCTTTATTTTTATTATATTTATTGTATAAAATAAAAATTTAATAAATAATCCTACGTTTATAAAATCTGTTTTAATTTCAGAAAATATTACAAATAACTAATTGAAAACATTTGCAAATGTTACCTCACTTTTACCATTATTTTGTATTTTTTTAAATTTTTAATTAAGTTTTGAGCTGTCCGGAAATTTCGTGCCGATTATTTAAATAAGACACTAAAATATTTGACAGGCCCATGAAACAGTGTATGATATATATATATATATATATATATATATATATATATATATATATATGATGATGAAAAGTTACAGCCTCACAGATCTTTAGCAAAATTGTTTGTTTAAGTTGATTTGTATCTGCTATTTGTAGGTTTGAAAACAGAAGGAAGGAGTATTTTCGACGGGTATGTATCAGTTCTCCTCCGACGTTTCTCCTCCGGTGGTTATGTTCAAGAACGAAAAAAATATAAATTTAGAATTACGAAATTTGATAAAAGGGACAGAAAATTGATATTTAATGACAAAATCTTAATAAAAGATGAAAAAATATGAATTTAGGATTACAAAATTTTAATAGTGACAAAAAATTTATATTCAATAGCACACACCTTACTTTTAGAATTTCAGATCTAGCTGCAAGGGGGGAGTTCAGATGTCCCTTTCGCGGCTTTACGAAGTCCACGAATAAAGCCAAACGTATGCAAAACATTGGCTATACAACCCATGGGCGGTTGTTTCTCACAGGGAAGCCGAAAAACAGGAAAACCGAAACTATTCGACCCCGTAGGAGGCCTATTGGGGGGCTGCTAGTGATTCTTTAGTTTGAGTGGACCCTCTAAAGAGCCTAGAGGCTCAATATCATTTGGAACACATATTCAATTGCAAAATTTGAACAGTTTCAATTTTTATTTGATAAAATAATATAATTAGAATGATAGAATATTCTAGTTACAAAAACGATGATTACAGATTCAATTTAAAATGATATATACATTTCTACGCATAAAAACTTGAGCTTTGGAAGTTTTATTAAAGATCAGCACGAACTTTCCAGACAACCCAATATTTGAAAATTAACGTCTTTATATTCTTGAGGATATACCTTTTTTTGCTTGAATTGTACCATTTAACATTACTTCTATTTCCTCCAACATTTCTACCCAATCTCAGTTTATTTCATAATCCAATCGTATATTTATGCTATTTCTGATTATTCTGAATCGTGTATTCATGATTTCGTCAGTGTTGTATTGATATATATTTGAATAGACTATGTTCGTCTTGCAATTCTTCATTGTTTTTTAAAGTTTTGATTCGAAGGTTTTCCATACGTTTTTTTCGAAAGTTTTCCATAAGTATGTATCTACTTCGGTGGTCCTTAAATCCAAATTTATTTATCCAGTAATATCGTTCGCACAGTCTTTTCACTTTGATGAGCTAGTACCTTCAGTTGATGTATCTACTAATTTGATTAATTATTGTCACAATGTATTGATATTCATCCATATTCTGCTAAAAATGCATGTATTTTTAAAATGTCAATTTTGTTCGAATGATTAGTTATCGCAAATAAAATAAAACACTAATTGTCCAATGGAGTGACAGAATTACAATTTCAAGTTCAACTCACTCAAATCAACACACCAAACTCATATATAATTTAAAATAATACTCAAATATAAAAATTTGTTTGTAAATTGCTAGCATTTGTGATTTTGTTAATATTTATTTTACAGTAGGGGACACGTTATTATAACCACCTAATATTATCATGCTTTTTCATTGTAACCTCCGTATTTTCTCATGTTTTGATTTTTTCAAGTACATCATTTTATTGTAAATCAAACATTTATATTTTAAAATATGGTCTGTATCATTTTCATAATAAAAAAATTATTTATTACGATTAAAAATGATCTGTTACTGTCAGGCAGGAAAATAAATTAATTATCTGACAGTAATAGATTAATCAATTTTTTCTTAAGATTATTTTTTTCGTATCCTATAGAATACAAAGACATCATTCGTAGTCATGGGTAAACGCTGTGATCTGTCTTCTACAGTTGTGGCAAAAGTTGACGCTTTGCTATCAAGTGGAAAGTTTTCAATTAGGCAGATTGCCACTTTGTGCAACATTTATCATGCAAGTGTCATCAACATGAAAAAACGAATAACAGCAGAAGTCCCTTCAACATCCAGAGTTGGCAGATGTGGTCCAAAACGAAAAACAACTGAACAGGACGACTGGATAATGGTGGAGAATGATTAGATAAGATAATCTTCTGTCAGCAAAACAAGTACAGGGTCGGCTCACTGAACGTGGTATCAATGTTTCAGCACGTTTTCATGCACGATTCAGCTCCATACCACAAGGCTAAGATAGTGACTCAATTTTTGGAGACCAACCATATCAATGTCCTTCCTTGGCCTGGGAATTCTCCTGACTTAAACCCCATAGAAAACATATGGGGTATTATGAATGAGAAACTCAGCCAAATTACTCATACAACAAAGGATCAGCTTATTTCGAGTGTCCTCCGCAATTGGTTTCGTGATGATGAATTTCAGCAGAAGCTTCAAAACTCTATTAATAGCATGCCTAGAAGTATCCAGGCAGTAGTAAACGCTAAAGGAGGTTAAACAAAATATTAAATTGTATAATTTATCATTTATTGAACTCAATTTACTTATTCTATGAACAATAAGAGTTTACCAAGAATTTACCAGTATGCAATTTTGCAACACTTCAAATTAAAGAAAATTATTTAAATCGATAATCAATCATTTAAATTAATAAATTATCCTTAAATTTGATTAAATATTAATACTTTTATATCTTAATTGGTCATCATACAAAAACTATAACGAATATGTCATGATTTTATTTTTTTATTAAGTTTATCGTCCTTGTTTTTTAAATCGTTCTTTTATAATTACCTCCTCAAATTGGTCGATGATGGTTGATAAAGAAAGGAACAAATCTCGTTTTTCTTCAAAGGATTTGTTGTCCATAGTTGACAAGTTTTCCAATGTCAAAATCCGTTTATCATTAAAGTATTTTAGCTTAATTAAAATTATTATTAAATAAAAAAAATTATAAAAATAATTAGTTTACCAAAGAAAACAATTGGGAACTTGGTCGGTATCTTATGTCCTTGTTAATCATTTTCTCCACCGGTTCAACGAGTTCTTTCGGGATTTTTTCGACGACTTTGTTGAAGTATTCATGTAACTTAAACGAAATTTTGTTTTAATTTCAACGAAAATAAAAAAAACAATTTAATTTTTGAACATATGATTGAGATTTGAGTAAGGAGTTTTCATTCCTCCTTCTTGAAATCTGACACTAAATGAATATTCCTATTTCTTAGCTCATAAAACAACATTGTCAAATGCAATTATTTTCGAACATTATTAATTAAATACATTTTAAATTGCAAACCTCAAACAGCTTTTCTTTACTTTGTTTACTCGTTGAGACGAATTTTTCATGTTTATTTTTTCAAAAATAGGATTTTATATTTAATTCTGTTTGTGATTTAGTAAAAATATTGATAATAAAAATAAAGAAATATTAATATAATTACGAGTTATAATTAAAATGTAGTTTAAATTTAAGTTTCGCCAAAATAATTTATTATTTTTTTTGATTTGAAAATTTAAAAGAAATTAATTAAAAAATTAAAATGTAGAGTAAAAATATGATAAATAAATACTTATTTAAAATATGTTTACAGTAATAACAATTGATATATTTTGAAAAAAGTTATGAAATAAGTTTAAATAAATTTTAAATAAATAATTAACAGATCAATATTTAATAAATATTTTTTTAACAAAATGGTCCATTGTAAATTTAAATTAATTAGTTTTTATGATAAACTTTCGTAGAAAAATGTAAAATGATTTAAGGTTTAGATTTTGTAAAATTTTCGTAAAAAAATATAAATATAATTTGAAGTTAATTTGAAAAATGTAAAATAATTTAAGGTTTAGCTTTTGTAAAATTCTCGTAAAAAATATAAATATAATTTGAAGTTTATATTTCGTAAATTTTCAAAATTTAATCGAAAAAATTTATGAATTAATTTTGGGCGAAATAATTGAATTAATAAGAAATTTGTTTAAGTATGCGAATTGTTGATATAAATAAATTTTGTGGTGTTAAATTATGACTTCAGAATGTGATAATAATGAAAGTGGCATAAACGCTACTTACAAAATGAATTAAGACATAATTATTTAAGAAATTCAATTAACACCACACTACAAAATCGTATTTGTGGCATGAAACGGCATTTTCGTACTGAAAATTACGCATAGTCATCCATGATCAATATGAACACTTATTAAAGTAACAACATCAAAGATTTCACAAAAATAGTGTTTATTAGACCTATTTATCACAATTTTTATTTCTTTGACACCTAATGAAGTCTGTGATTTTTTATTGTCTATATGCTTTTTCAGCTTGAATTACACCAATAAAATTCTGTTCATCTTATAAGGAATATTAGCTTGGAAGTTTTCTTGCTTACAAAGGCTTCGAATCATGTAATTACTGTATCTTCTTCTACATCCTTAAAAGAATTATCATTTGTTTTTTTTTATTTTCATACTTTTCTACTAGATCACACAAAAGATGTGCGTCAAATTTTGGATTAATTTCAAAACATGGAAAATCATCACATTCAGCATTCACTTTGTTCGATTCCCCCGACGGAAGTCAAATTATCATATATGATAATTTTAAACGAATCATTCTGATACATATTCTACCATCAAAAATATCTACAAAATGGAACTTCCTAATAACTCTTGTGCCATGGCCGAAAATGAAAAATAGAGAAAATATAAAATAATATCAGTTGATAAAAATATAAACATTATATATATGTGTAAGTGATGATTGGTCTTCATCATATATTTGATGATTTCCTTGTGATTACAGTTAAATCTATCAAATGTTACTATGTTTAGAGAGCACCTAGATTATGTTGTTAGAAATTGTAAAAAAAAAGAATTAAAAAAATGAATATTAATGAATCGTAATTTTTATAATTTATTTATTGTTTCGAATTCTGTATAGATTTAACAGCATGTCAATTAAGTCGGATCCCGGTGCCTTTCAGCAAAGGCACTGTACAGAGTGAACCATCTCAATGTGGGCCATGCAGATTGACCTCAACTTTATGCGGATTCACTTCCTGTTCATTCAGCATTCAATATATGCATTTTATCAGCATATATATGATCAAAATTTGAGCTTGACCGACAAACTGTGATTCAGATGATAACAAAATTTGTCAAATTTATACTAAATTTATTTTTAGTTTTATAATTACAAAATAAGTGATAGAAATCGCCATTTATCAATTGAATTGATATGTTATTAGTCTTGTCATAAAAATTCTCACGAAATTCCTTGTAGGAATCATCCAAATCGTCATTATTCGAAATCGGTGTTGATATACTTGTTAATAGACCAGCACGGTTTTTAGTCGATTTCAGCGGTTTCCGGAGTCTTTCGGCGAAGTCTCTGCACTGACAAAAGCGTTTCGATTCGGGATATCCTAATTGACTACGTTCTTGCGTGATTTCACATTTGTATCATAGTAAACTTTGAGCATGACCGACAAACACACACACATTTTAGGCAAATATATTATATACAGGTCTGTCTAGAAAGTTTTGACCGATGGTTTTCTATAAATATCTAGTGAACGCATACATAAATGTCTATGATATTTACAGTACAGATAACATATACTCATGTGAATGATTTTCTAAAATATAATTAAAAAATAATTAATTTTTCCTATTGAAAGAAAACTAATTTCAAAATATCAGTCAACAAATTTTTTCGAAAATAAATAGTTTGCAATATTATTTAAAAGTTTTTTTCATTGCGTTAAAATGAATTTGATTCAACGTGATATTCGAATGATATTACTGCTGGAAATGTAATTTGAATCCCCCGCTACATGTAAAGAGATGAATGCAGCACTTGGAAGTGGTGCTGTTAGTGAGAGCACTTGCCGTCGATGGGTAACACAGTTTAACAACGGCGATTTTAATGTGGAAGATCTACAGCGCTCTGGAAGGCCGTCAATGAACATTGATGACGATATATTGCAACAGCTGGATTTAGACAAATACAACACATGTGGCTCTATAGCACTTGAGTTGGTGATTCCTCCGGAGACAGTTCGATATCATCTCATTCAGATGGGGAAAAGGTACATTTGTAATCGATGGATACCTCATCTACTCTTCCCTGAACAAATGGTTAATAGAGAAAGAATATGCAACAAACTTTTAGCAAAGCAATCGGCTTTTAATTTTCTTGAACAACTGGTAACCATGGAAAAATCCTGGATATACTGGGACAATGGAGGCTCACATCATCATCGTTCTTGGCGAAGAGAAGGAGACAATCCTCCAGTTGAATTTCGCCGTGTGCTTCCACCCAGAAAGCACCTGATTTCAGTTTTTTGGGAGTGCAAAGGTATATTGCTAATGGAAGTTCTCCCTCATGGACAGACAATTACTGCAGATACCTGCTGTCAACAGCTGGATCATCTTGTTGTTGCAATACAACAAAAGCGGAGGCGGCTTATGGGAGGATGAACTCAACAATTTACTTACCTCCATGATAACACCACACCCCACACAGCCAAAAAAACAGTAAATAAGCTGCAGGAAATCGGGTTCAGTGTATTGCCCAATCCATCATACTCACCTGACCTCGCTCCCTCTAATTTTATTTATTCTCCCTAATGAAAACTGCCCTCCGAGGATGAAATTATAACTCTGCGGAAGAAGTTCAAGTGGTGTTGGAACGTTGGATTGAAGAGAAACCTCGCAGTTTCTTCACCAAAGGAATTAGAAAACTCCCAGAACGGTAAAAGAAGTGCGTGGTTCACAATGGACAATACTTTGAACACATTCGAGATGATGTTAAAAATAACAATAAATACTTATCTTTCGCATGTTTATAAATCGGTCAAAACTTTCTGGACAGACCTGTATTATCATTTATTTATTAATTTTTCTCCAATGTCGGCCAATGTTAGGTCAATAAATTTCTTATTTCTGCTTTAATAATAATAATAGCAAATAGTTTTAATAAATATTTTATATTTTATGTCTTTTTTGAAAAATGATTATTTGGTCAACTTAGATTTGTAGCAATCTTTCCTATGTTTATTTAATTAATATTTAATTTTGAATTTTATATATTGTATTTTATATGAATAAATTCATAGAAAAACTCAAAGATATTTTTTCTCAAATTATCTTAATTTTAATTGATTTTATTATTATACTTATCAATATTATTTTTAATATTTCGATTTTTATATTTATATTTTTCAATTCAAAAACCTAAATGAAGTGTTGAAATATAATTTAAACGTTTATTATTCATTTTTCTCCTAAAATCAAAAATAATTAAAATAATTAAATGCACAAATAGGAAAATACAGCTCTTTATTGTCTGGAAAATCATTAATATTACTAGAAAAATGTTTATTTCCATTTTCTTAATTATATTACCTGAATAAAATTTCTGTTTCCACTAATAATAGAGAATTTGTATTTTATTAAAAAGATTTTTAATTTGTTTTTTTTAATTTCAGCCTCTTTAATTCTCCAGTAATTTTTTATTTATATCACGGTAAGGTCGGATACACGTTTAGAGAGGTAAATTTATGTGTCCTTAGAATATGTTTTTGAATAAGCATGGAAAATAATGATGGTTTATAAAAATACGGTTTGTTGGGGTATTGTAATTTTTAATTGTGAATTTATTTTCTTTTATATTATTTCGTTTTCAATTTTCAGTGTTTAATTATTACATAGATTAGTCGTTTCTTTCTTCATTTTATTATAGTCTGACTTGTAAGTAAAATATTAGCTAATATAAAGAAAATTTAATGTAATTAAAGGTTCTTATTTGTATAATTGCTATAATGAACCTATCTTTACAAGAATAACTAAGAAACAAGTCTTTTCAATATTATCAATAGAATTAATTTGCTTCTGTGTAATAATTAAGAGATAAAAAATAAATACACGTTTTAAAATATATAATAATAGTATTTACGAATTTTACAATGGAAGGAAACAAAGAAATATATTAAATCACAGTGAAATGAGAAATAGTGAACTGAGGGAATATAGCCAATAAAGAAAATTACTGTTAATACTTTTTACATGTCCAGACATTTGTTTGTCACATTCTTCAATGTGAATAGAGGAATGTCTTGATAATTGATTATTGCCAGGTGTAACTGTGACTTTGTAAATCAGTTGACTCAAGCATTTGATAGATTATGCGATTTAGTACTGATTATTTGTTAGGTTTTCTTGATCTCAACATATACTCGTACCGGATATTATTCTATTGAAATTCCTTTCTTCCTTTATTTCTCTTGAGATGATGGTTTTTAATTTTATAACATTAATTCTACCGTCTATGGCAATATTAATTTATATATTGATTTGTAATATTTAATTTAAAATTTGGTATTGTAATTATTATTATAAAGCATATTTTTGTTAATAATAAGAGGGAAACTTTTTAGTGCCACTAAGGTCACAATCTTTGAAGATTTTTCCGTAATCCATTAAAAAACTATTTCCTTTTATTTTTTGACCATAAAATTTTTTTAAAGAAAAATAACAAAGTAACATATCTATACACAGGCGTATAAATAATAGTATTAGCAACATCACAATTTGAGTGTCAACATTTATTAACAACACAAACATTTTCACTAGCAATTTCTGCTGGAATCGACATTCTTGATTATTATGTTTTTGTATCTATATTCAAATCTTAAAATTAATTAATGTGACAAAATTTATGTTAACTTTTAATTTCTCAAAATTTTATTGGATAAAAATGCATTAAGTAATTTTAAAATAAACATTAGTTTTTTGAAAATATATTAAATTTAATAAGTTAAAATCGTTTACTAAAATATTATTAAAATTTATAATTATAAAACTTTTAATTAATTAGTATTTAAAAATTTCAATCTCATTAGATTAATTTCATTACATTTAAACAATTAATCAATAACATATCAGTCCTATCTGAGTAGGAGAGTCACCAATCTAAAAAAAGCATATTGGTGACAAAGCATACAAACAACAAACTTACAACATTCCGAATTTTCCCACACAAATGGTAAATATATATGCAAAAATTAAATCAAACAAACGACGATGCTTAAAGGTTCATTATAAGCAATTAAAGCAATGTAGGGCTTAAATTAAATCGATGTTGGATACGACTTAATGAAAGTGAGACATAACAGTTAAATACAAAGAAACATAAAATATACGTGTCTTGTATACGTAAAGTGTCAATTGCATTGAAATTATCTTCAATAATGTTGATTCAAGATTATAAATCATAATTTTGTGCAAAAATTTATTAATGAAAATAACATACAAATTTAAATAATTTTAATCCCGTTAATTGAATTTAATCTTTTCACCAAAATCCATATTTTAAATATTTTCTAATCGAATTTCTACTTTTGTATAAATTTATTAAACTTTTACTATTAAAAATTCATCTCTGAAATTTACTACAGTTGTTAAAAATATTTTTAACTTAACTTTAACTTTAATTTCTTTCAAGATAATTAATTTCGTTTTTCATTATAAATTTTACCTTATTTCTGTTTTTTTAATTTTTACATCATATTTTCGTTTTGAAAATATATCGGTTTTAATTTATCTAAAATTTTAAATCTACGAATTTTTTTTATTTTAAATACAGTTTTTAATGTTTGTAAAATATTATTTTTCACTTTTAAGTTTTATAAATTAATAGCACTTTTTTATGTTTTACATAATTATTTAATTTTTGTTGAAATTTTAAAATATTTTTTGTGAGAATGGAATATTTTAACTAACTTCTCATACAAAGAAATATTAAATATGCTGAAAAACAAAACAAGTTCCTCATTATAGTAAAAAAGTTAATATTATTTAAATTAATATTATAATATATTATAAGGTATATTATAATATTATAAGATATTGTTAAAAAATTAATGTGTTAAATTACACTAATCAACATATTTAAACTTTTTGTCTGTTTCTTTTATGAAAATCCTTTTTCCCCACCAAATCGCACTTCCTGATTACAAATTCAATATTATGTTCTGCCCAGAACCTCAAATTTGTCTTCTACAGCTACCCTGGTTGTAAGACATTTATGTACCAAATGTTACTAAAAATAGAACACAGAAAATAAAAGAAACAAGATAAGAGACTTGATTTTTGAAGTCTTAAACTTTTTAAAAATTGTTGAACATATTAATAAAATAAGTTTATAGTTAAGTCAAATTGGCAATTCCTTTAAAAAATGAAGAAAAGGTGAATAAGATACTCTTTAGAGGTTATAAAGAAAATCAGAATGTTGCTTCTTGTCTGTTGAATTAACAACTTATATTGTGAAATATTGTTTTTGAAAATTTCCCCTGGCTGAACAATATTGAAAAAGTCGTGATACAATGATTGTCTAGCTTTCTTAAATACTGAGTTCCCGTTGAATACTGATGATCTGGACGTACAGTTATCTTTCTAAAAATACTTACTAGCATGAAATATTTCGTCAGTGTTTTTATTCAGCCACAAATGATATTTTATTACACTCCGGTGTTCCATAGTGCAAATTTTCTTTGATTTCAAATAAAAATTAAATATAAACCCTCACATTTGCTACATGAAGTACAATTAGTGTTAAAACAACTACCTAATAGTGTCATTTATAACAAAGAATCAATGAACTAGTATTTATTCTCTCTATCTAGTACATCGTCTCTTTGAATGATCTACAAATATAAAGATTATTGGTCGCAGAGCGGGCGCAGATGCATGTATGTGACTCCTTTGTCGCTCCGTTAAGTCACAGAAAAAAATCACTCTTCAAACAGAAAAAAACATAAAATTCGAATTGAAATTAACGAACAAGACATCTCATCCCCAGCGGATCGAAATAATTCGACCAGAATAATTCCATTCTTTCTCTTTTTCTGAAGGGAAACCATCGACTGTCCGAATAAAATAACTTACCTGAATTTGCAACTCCGCATATATTCTAACCCTTCATCATCACAGTTAACTTCATCATATTAAATATCTCATCCTTAGAAAACATCACAATCAATTAAAAGAAAACTCGACAATTTGTTTTTAAAAAATTTTATTATTATTTCCACATATACAACCCTTTTAATTAGAGCAATTCGAAACCTCATAAAAAACTGACATCTTTCTTTGGGACTTTTTCCCAATCAAAATACTTTTTATTCATTTCAATCATTGAAACAAAACATAATTTCCAGATAATTACAATTTTTCATATTATTAATTTTTACATTAAATAATAAATCTTTTGGTTTATAAATAATATTAATTTTTCCATTAACAATAACATCTTTGTATCATTTACAAATAACAAGCTAGTTTAATAATAAATTTAATAGAAACTTCGGTTTATAATACACAAGTAGATTTTGACATCCAATTTTATGGAAGAAAGATTTGTGTAATACGCAAAATCTAAATGATATATAAGGAAAATATTGCTACCTTAAAATCTCTATAACTCCAACATAAATTCACAAATTACAAAAAATAACTAATCAAGTAAGCTGTTGTTTGAATAAATCAAAATAAAATTCATTTTAGTATTCATTTTTAAATTTCATTTTTCATAAATATGTCGTCAGAAACAGGAAGTCACGAATTAATTATTCGTTTATTTCAAGAAAATCCACAATCAAGTCAGAAAACAATTGCCAGAAAGGCAAAGGTCTGTCAGAAAACAGTTTCTAACATTATTACAACTTAAATGAGAACTTGAACTTTTTTAGAAAAAATTGGTTCGGGAAGATGAAAGAGTGTTTCGTGTACACACAATGTGAAGAAGGTAAAGGCTCTGTTAGAGAGAAATCCTCGTTTATCAAATCGAAAACTGGTGCTAAAGGCAAATTGAAGCGAGAAAACAGTTCGAAAAATGAAACAGTCAGTGGTTTAAAAACGTATAAAGTGCAAAAAGCAGCAGACCGGAACGCTAACAAGAACGTAAAAGCGTAGCAGCGTACCAGAAAGTTGAGATCTGCTTTTCTTGCGAAGAAAAAAGATGATGAGACTTATGTGATCTGTGAGTTTTCCCAGCTAACAGGACAAGAATTTTACTCTGCAACAAAGAGAGAAGGAGTTGAAGAACAATTTAGAAGAAAGAAAAAATCTAAGTTTCCCAAAAAATTCTTGTTTGTCAGGCTCTATGTGGATGCGGGAAAATGAGTAAATGCTTTGTCATAACTGGCACAATAACCATAGATGTCTATGTGAAGGAGTGCTTGCAAAAGCGTTTATTACCATTCATAAGTCAACACGGAGGTCTTAATTTCTTTTGGCTGGATTTGGTATCGTACCACTATAGAAAGACAGCCAAGAAGTGGTACGAAGACAATAACATCGATTTGGTGCAAAGAGAGGCGAACCAACCAAATTGCCCAGAGCTTCGCCAAATCGAAAGATATCAGGTCCTGGTAAAAAGGCAATTAAAGACAACAAACAAGAGGGCACAGACAATTGCAGATTTTCGGACTAAGTATAATTATGCAGCCAAAAACTACCATTCTAATGGCAGGCATTCCGGAAAAGCTCGCTGAATTTATTAAACAAAATAAATAATCTTCCTTAGCTTACTAAAATTATTTTGAATTAAACACATTTTTTAAAACAGTCGGATTTTTTTCAATCACAAATTTGGTTTTGAAGAAAGAGGATTTGAAAGTCAGTAATATTTTTTGCACTCAGTCCTTAAATAGGAAATTGTTACTATTTCACTACATGTACAACGAATACATATATATATATATATATATATAGACTATAGTAATTTCAATCAATCGTTTTAACACTTGAATAATAATCAATTAACAATATTAAGAAACACTAATTCGAACATGTCTCCACAAAACTTGCGTAGCTAGTCATCGTTCTTGATTGATAAACCTTTTATTTAATATTTATTAGCGTCTTATTATTCAAACAAATTTAAATTACAATTTAATTTACAATTCGATTACAAAATAATTTATATTTTAAATTACAAAATAATTTTTATTAATTTTAAGAAAAAATTTTTTACTATATAATTTATGAAATATTAATTACCAGAGGGAGAAACGGAAGAGAAAAAATAAAATACCGGAGCACTCTAATTCTAGAACAATTTTTACTATTTTTTTAAAATTAAAATTAGTTTAGACTATCAGTACACAAACTCAAATAAAATATATAATATATACAATATTTTCTATTTTAAAATTATAAAATTCACAAAATAATAAATTATTTCTTTATATAAAAAATTTACGGAAAAAAGCACTTCAAACAAAAAAATTGTAAACATTCTCTGAATTCTTATTTAAGAGATAAATCTTTTGTTTGTCAAGTAAGAAAGCTTTTCATTAAAATATTCAGAGTTATTTGCGACTTTAAATCTAAAATTAAAAACATCCGGTCAATTATAATATCGAAGAAAGATGTTTTAAAAGATTATTTATTATCTCTTTAAAATATAATAATAGAATAAAATAAGGAATAACAATACTAAACACACATTTATTTTATTACATTAATTGTATTTATTTCCCGGTGAATTTTACTTTCTTTGAAAAACAGATTTCATTGAAACATGATAAACATAAAACAGAGGGCCGCGTTTGATTTGAGGGATTTATTTTAGAGTCGGAGTCTTAAAAAATATAATTTTCTTCTTTAATTATATCTTGAATCTTGTTTTTTAAAGAACTTAATTTGATATTATTTTGCTTCAAAAATATTTACAGCTGTCTTATTTCTATTAGAAAATTTTTTTACTTTTTTTGTATAGTGTTCATGATTTCAGAAAGCAAAAACATAGCCTAAACTAATATCAAAAGAAGCTTCTCAAAAAAGATTCCGTATTAATTGAAACTACTTTCGTCCGATAAGCAAGATATTCGGATGCGATATTTTTACAGAAATTGAATCAGGTCGTTAATACGAGCATTTTGAGATATAACAAATGAGAAGTACTGTTAGGAATATATCTAGATTACAATTGTTCACAAATGAATTGTCTCTTGAAAGAGAACTTGAAGTTTTGCACGAGTGTATAAATATTATTAATGTGGGGCGTATACAGGGTGATCATAAAGTAACTACCGGGCTTAATATTGCAATAACTTTTTTGGTAAACATTATGGAAAAATGGTTTTAAATAACAAAAAAGCATTTATTAAAATTTAATAATATTCAACAAAATAACCATTGATATCCATACAATGTTTAAGGCGTCCATGAAAACAATGGTATTCTGACACATTTCACCATCTATTTTTGCCGCTTCTGGACGAATAAAATCTGTAAGTTGCTGAATTGCTTCTGGTTTTCTCTTATACACTTCATTCTTCAAATATTCCCACACAAAAAAATCGAGTGGTGTCAAATCAGGTGACCTGGCTGACCATACATATGGACCACATCGTTTCAGCCAATGTTGTGGAAACGCTTCATCCAGAAATTTTCGCACAATCAGTGAATAATAGGCAGGTGCTCCGTCTTGCTGGAACACAGCTTTCCGTTTGCATGTTCTTTATAACGATGGCATAAAGCAACTTTTTAACATATCCAGGTAAAGCGTCGCTGTTATGTTTCCTGCAATAAAAAGGGCCCATAAATAACAGTTGAAGACTACCCCATCTAAACATTAACTTTTTCACTAGCCTGTGATCTCTGATATGTGTCGGTTGGTGTTTCAGTGCCCCAAATGTGACGGTTATGTCTGTTAACAATACCGTTAAGATGGAAAGTTGACTCATCAGAGAATATCAGGTTACTAAGAAAATTTTCATCTGCATCTATCGATTGAATTAACGTTTCACAGATAACACGTCTAAGACCACAATTTTCTTCATATAAAAGTTGAGTGGCTTGAATTCTGTAGGGGAACATTTTAAAGTCGTTCCGTAATACTTTTTGAACAGTTCCATAAGAGCAATTCAGAGTTGACAACAATTTTTTGATAGAAGACTGAGATTTTTCTTTTCATCATCAATTGGTGGTCTTCCAGATTTTGGGGAATTTAAAACGCTTCCTCTTTCTTCAAACTCTTTGAAGATGCTTCTAATACTTTTACGGTTGGATTATTTTTTCCATTTAAGTCGTTGAAGTTCTCTTCTTACTAAAGTCACTGAATTCTGCTTCGCAAATAAAATAACAATCTTTACACGCTTATTTACATCCATTTTGAATCTTACGCTTAAAAAAATAACAAAAATTATTACATTTAAATAAAATGTACTTTTAATTAAATTTAAAAGAATAAGCTTCAATATGCCTTTATAACTAAAAAGAAATACAATATAATTCAAAAGTTATTGCAGTTTAAAAACCGGTAGTTACTTTATGATCATCATGTAGTTTGTGAATAATTATTAAATGGAGTTTTTATAATTAAACATTAAAATCTTTTTTAATAGACCTTAATTTCTTTTAATTTAACGATTAATAATGAATAAAACAAATTATATATTCCTAATCAATACAAAAAGTATTCTTATGACTCTATTTTTACCGAAATTCTTAGTTACATAGTTAGACATAAATAGAATATTTTTCTACTTTCCTATACATTAATTCTAATGTTTTAAATATAAAATTGTTTGTCTTGATTTCTTTGAGCTACTCTCTAAATGTTTGCAAATTCTGTTTTTAGATTTATTTTAGTATTAAATGAGGTATTTGAGTTTTAAATAATCATTTTTCAAGTAAAATAAAAACTCTCAGGAAGTCAGAAATCAGTTTTACTAGATCTGATATCTGACAAAAACCTAAGATTGTTTTTTAATATTTCTTAAATGGTATAAATAATTAAAAAATACTTTAAAATTATCCAAAAACATTTTCTTCGAAATTTGAATTTAAGTATAATTATCTATATAGTCTCTCTCTCTCTCTCTCTCTCTCTATATATATATATATATATATATATATATATAT